>SSSI01007038.1:3114-16188 GCA_004796505.1 Oryzaephilus surinamensis | reverse complement strand
AATCCGGACTGGGAAAATTCGCGCAATCCCTTCACGTTCTGCGACGATGCAACCAGGGTGGGAGAAAAAGGGCTTCCAACTAGGTGGGGATATCATTATTTCCCAGCATCTGATCTTTCCCCAGCCCTGCATCAAAACCTTTGCTGCTTGGAAAATAGCACCAATTCCTATATATATACCTATTTTTGTACCTCATTGTGGTCAGAATGAATGACACCTTAACATCGAAGTCTTTTCAAAATTGTCGTCATGTTGAAGTATTTCACCGATAAAAATTGTGTACAATGAATACAGAAAAAAGGAAACAGAGAAACACAATAATGTTTTCTTGACGTATTTGGAAAAAAATATTTATTTGAATTTATTTAAAAAATTTCCCGAAGACTTGGAACCATATTTTGATATTATACTTTTATGTAATGGAAATGAAGTTTTTTGGTTCTAAGCTATTTAGCGTCATATACATACATATGTATATGAAGCTTAATTAGATTATTTATATATTTTAGCATGCAAGTATATACATGGTGTTGAAAGTTAAGTGTATCCATCTTTCATCAAATGGTATATATATTAGAGACAATTTAGTCAATAAGTGGAAATGGTAGTAAATTGCATAGTGTAGAAGGGTCTACTAAAATATAATTGTACTTTGTACAAAAACAAATTTCTAAAATGTGGGTCAGTGTAGTGGTGGTCAGTTGGCTTTTGACCCTTTTGCCACTTCAAAGAGAGCAATCTTCTTTGTCCGAATAGGTTTGTCATTACAACACGAATAATGTTTGTGTTATATTGCATGTAAATGTAAAAATTATACGAAAAGTTTCACAGCAATAAATATTCTATCTATAAAATATTCAAAATTATCCCATTGTCTTGAATTGTTTAATCAAATGAATTAAATCAGACATAAAAGGCCAATAATTGAAAAAATATTGTCCGATTAATTAAAGTACTAGAAGATTTTCAAAAGAGATTAGTCCTATAAATTTAATTTAATTGTAAATCAATCGAAATATATATATGTGGTATGTGCTTTGGAAACTTAAGTACCACCCCAAATCATTCATCAATCTAGTACATGTTCGCACCCTCTCTCTTAATGTCTTTCTATTATTCTAGACTTGATTCAATCATTTCGTTTCTTTCTGTCTTTCTTTAAGCTCCGTCAACATTGTTGAAAATGCAATTTTTTTTCACTCAACCAAACTCATTTCTACACTATATATTTTTTGAAGTGAATCAACATCATTCAGTTTTTGTTTTGTTTTTGTAAACAATTTATTTGTTACAATATTTTTAGTTTCTAAAATCGTATTTTTTTGTATTAAAACCAACTAGTCAAAATATAAAGGAAATACACAGTTATTTCGCTATTTTAATAGCTTTTCAAGACCGGTATTCTTGCGGTCTGAAGCCCTAAGTCTTTTAGCTTCTAGTCTTCTGAAGTTGTGATCTTTAAAGACTAAAGACCAGTTATGTACCATGTACTGTTGTGGGCTTCTCAATCCGCCAGTCATTTAAAATGTGTATTCAAATATGAACTTTATTGAATTTTTTGTATAGCAATTTATACTACCCTTTAAGTCCCTACTTCTCAATATTCAATAAGGACACCACGTCCTTTCTAGATTTATACCTGACTGGCGGATTGACCGGTCCACAACTGTACATAAGTACACGTGCAAAAATTAACATTGGAAACGAAAAATATTTTTTAAACATGCTTGGGGCTTCAATGAGTCAAACAAGCACATTTAATGTTAATACATAATACATATATACATATTTGAAAAAAATAACCATTCTAAAACATATAAAAATAAAAATATTTGCAACGAATTTACTCAATTTTCCCTGTTATTAAAATTACTAATAAAAAAAATACAATAAAATATAACTATGTATACATATACATATGTATTTTTTTTCAATATTCGGATCGTGAATGTTTTGTATTGAATTTTTTATTGAAGTAGATAGGTACGTGTTTGGTTTTATTTATTGAAGCAAATTTGTAGAATATTGACATAAAATTTAAAATTGTATCAAAATAAAAAATTTATTGAAATCGTATTTATATTGCCTAATTAGGTATTTGTATCAAATATGGATAAAATGTACAGAACTGGTAAGTTAAGTATCAGGTTTTTCAACATTAAATCTTGTTCTTCACGTTTATTAAGCGTAGCTTAAATGCTTAATTCATTCATAAAACTTCTCATCATTTCCACGTCTTCCTCAGAAGCTCAACAAAAATGGTAGTGAATTTATGAAACGTAGTTAAGATGTCAGAGATGTTGATGGTTATCTTTATATAGTAGTCCGATGACCTCTCTTAGGAAGGTCCAATCGGGTTTGTGGACGGGTCGCGTGGATCAACTCGATTTATCGAACACTAAACACACGCTTCAAAAGGATGTAAAGCCAATAAAAACTAATACAGTTTAATTTAAAATGAATAAATGACATATTTTATCGGATAGTAATAATTTCAATTTTAAATTCTTCATCATATTAGGTACCTACTGATTTTCTGTTTAAATGCGTTTTATTATACATATTACAATTTGGATTAAAACTTGAATGTTATTACTATAGTATTACATTACAAATATTTGCAATTAATCTCGACGTAAACTAGTCAAATCTGTTTTGCTGTAAAATCACCAATTTTGATATGTTTGTCTGTGGAAATTAGAGAATGTACTAATAACAAATATTTTAACATTAAAAATCATTGTAGATGTAGAGTTTATTGTTGATAGTAATTTCAGAACTTAAAAATTGTTTTTATAAAAGTGTAATAAAAAAATCTGTTTGTTGTGTATTCTTTTATTTTTCTCATTGTCAAAACATTTTGTTTTTCTCAAGCTATCAATAATTTTTTGTCCATTTAACAAACCGCTATTCATATACAAAAAAAAGAACTGTCACTTCACTATCTCCTGTTTCTGCTATAATAAAGGAAATTAGAATCTGATTTGCTCTGCAGGTGAGTGAAATTAATTGAAATTTTCCTTATATAACGTTCTAAATGTGTATTAAGTTTATTGCTATTTGCTTAACTTGAATATGATATACGTAGGATATAAAAAAGAAAAACAAATGTAATTACTATTGAATTATGAAATATATGGTTAGTAAGATGAAATCAGTCATATATTTAATTTAAGATAATTGATAAAAGCTGTTAATTGAAATACTGATTAAATCAACAAACACATTATAAATAATATGGTGCGATAATATACAAATTCAACAACAATAGGGGGGTTGTTGAGAACTTGTGATAATTATCGATTTTACATCAGAATACCCTTAAAACATAGAGCTATAACAGCGATTTATTACAGACACAAACTAATACAGTGTTACGAAATAGCGGGCCGCATATAATGTTTAAGTAGCAAAAAGGATGGGTGAAATCGTACAAAGAAAACTTCTCCTGCATATTTTAAGATGTAAGGCATAGTGGTCCTATTTCCGTTATGCCATTCTACCACAATAAAATCTGTTATTACAAAGTTGTAATTTTATTCTGGACCACTGTGTATATAAGCAGGACACAATAAAAGGAAAGGGCGACCATCTTTGATTCTTTCACCATAGATACATATATTTTTTCTTCTTCTTGTGTTGGATTATTTCTCTTGCTACTATTTCGAACCACCTTTTGTGTTTCCTTTCGCCACTTCCCTCTCTAACGAGTATTTATTGCCGTCGACTTGTTTATTTCTGCCAAAGTCGTTTTCCATCGTTTCATGAACACACACACACACAAACACATACACTGACGAAATATCGCATAGAATTTTTATTCTTTTAGTTAGATATATTTTTTCATCCAATCTTGATGTAACTTAAACATACATATATCTACATTTTCCACAAAAGGAGCGAAAGCACCGTAAATGTGTCCTAATAACGACCATTTATGAGGGGCAGGAAATAGTTTGTTTTTGAGAAACAAATTTACGAACATATTCAGGCTAATAATTATTGCATTACTTCTTTTCACAATGTTATATATAGGTTCCTTTTAAAAGAAAATTAATTTAACCCATTTATAGGACAGGATATAAAAAATTGTCGAATGTGAAAAATGAAAGATTATCACCTTTAGCCCCTCATTTGTTGTGCAACGGATATCGTAACAAAACCAATAAAAAATATACGACAAAATATAAAAATATATATCACTTTTCTAGAAAAACTTTTACAATCTCTTTTTATATCATGAAATTGTAAATAATAAAATCCAAAACATAAATAGGTCTCCTATATTATGTATTATACTTTTATCAACTGAAAAACTTTCAACTTAATTAATTTACGTATAAAATATGCAATAAAGTGAAGAATAGATTTTATGTAATATATTCTGGATGAGTGAAGCTTAAAACTGAATTCGATTGACGATCTTTGTTTTCAAGGGATTCAATTTCAAATAACTTAGAAGTGATAAAAGCAAAACTGGCGTGCTGTAAAGGTGCGTTTTCAAGTGGCTGTATATGTTAGGGACGGGGGATTTATATTGCACTTTGCCACTTTAAAATTCTCATATATAAGATGTAAAGTCAATAAATTTCAATATATTTCAACATTAAAACCAAATCCCTTTTTTATACAGAAGACACTGTTTTCCATTAAATCATTCACAATTTACGATACGAGTACGACGTTAGCTATTTTACTGATAAAAAAATTATCAGCCTATAAAACAAACACATAAAAAGTGTGGCTCATAAACAGTCAAATATAGCGAACGGTATATTATTATATTTGCCAAGGAAAGACAAAATACAAGCAACTTGAACACTTGCTTATTAGAAATAAGTGAGTTGGTAGCCAACAAAATGTAATAACACAGCTAGTTTGGGCACCTTTCGAATAAAATCAAATTTCATGGCCTACGATCAGATTAAATCACGATTGGAGAAAAAAAGCCTGCAAGAAAAACAATAATTCTGGACTTGGGCTTTGTGGAACCAACCCTGGATTGGTGGTTCGGAGCTTAGAATGCCATCCCCTCTGAATAAATTGAAACTTAAGCCATGGCGAGATAAGGAGAAGTTATGTCTCTATCTCTACGCATCTTCGGCATGCAAACTAAAAGCATACATAAAAAATATTTGCGTAAAAAAATAAAAATGTGTACGTTTTCCAACATTTCTCTTTTTTCTTTCAATCCAGCAATTAGACGAAATCAATATGATTCAGCATCACACGTGTTCATCTAATTTAGATTTAAAGAACATTTAAAATTCATTTCCTTCTTGAACGCGGAATTGAAAGGAAACAAAAGAGTTATTTCCCATCGGTGTTTAACTCTGGAGAGTTTCTTTTCTACAGTTTGTATTGAATGGCGCATTTCCTGTGTGAACTTATCATGAATATCAAAACTCTCTTTATATAGGTAAGTAAAAGATATCATCTTCAATGTATTTCAGTTTCTGTGTGCGTGGAAAGAACGCTTCTTTCATTTTTTAATTATAAATGGACCGAAATGACATTAATACTCTATAAAATGCGATGGTGTCCATTTGTATTGTGAATCGTAGCAGAACGATATCAAAGAAGACGAAAATGATTTGTTCTAAGGAAAAAAGAAAAATGCGTTCGTATATGTGCTTATTCTACAAATTAAAAGTTTCTTTCCATTCCATTATTGTTTGTTGATATTGTACGGTTCTAATGAAAAACTGTACATAATAGCGACATATTTTTATACTTGAGTGTGATATTTTAAATATCAAAATGGGAATATAAAATTTCACTACACATTTCCATATTATGACTTTTAGCTCAAAAAAACTTGATAGTATAAACTCTTTACAGCGCATTAGTTTTATTGGATATTTCTTACAATATGTAGTTTTTATTGTATTTTATGAATAAACGTGTGTTGACGTCTATAAAATATATCTATTAAAGTGGTAAACAATAATGTGTGGGAAATTTTTACTCTACAAATTCAAGAGGCTTTGGTTTTATCGTTGCAAACGTATATATTTTACTTTATAGCCACTTTAGATTACAAACATTTCTTTTATAACATTTTCCTCCAACGTTATATTTTTTCTCTTCAAGAAACAACAAAACTTACTCAATATTGACTTGAATTTTATTTATTTATAATACCTATAAAGACAGAGATATGTACTATATTTGTTGTTATATTTTGATTGATTGAATCTTGGTGTATTTTACAAGGAACTGTTTTTATAAATTTTGTATTTGCTTTTAGGTATTCATAATTTCATAATGCAAACTGATCCATTAGTTTAACACAATATGAAGACTTACATTTTTATTTTATCGTTAATTTGAAACAACTGTAAAACATATCAAATTCTATATAATCGGATTCAATTTCATAATGTTAGGCTATTTGAAAGTTTTTTTATTGTTAATATGTATTATTAATAACAAAATATGAGATTGTTTCGTTAATTTCTCTTAAAATAAAAAGCTCTATAGCAAAATATATTCAGTAAAATATGAATCCTCCTGTAATAATGAAAAATCTTCCTAATGAAAGTTAAAAACGAATATTAAGACCTTTTTAGAAATGTAATCAAGAATTTTTCATTTAAGTAGTAACTACTACGTAATTACAAAATTTTAATATAGTCTAAGAACAGTAAAAGAAAAAGCAAACCCTATTTGGATTCACTTACCTTATGACTATAATCTGAAAAATCTCTTGAATTACTCATCAAGAAGAACAAATATTCTTATAGTATAATCATTTTAATTTTTATTTAATAAATATACAAAATGATCTTATGTATTTAAGCATTTTTGAAAAATCAATTTGCTTGCTTCTCTTTGGAGATGTTTAAGTTTATAATAGCGAACTGCTTTAGGGTAAAATGTTTAAGAGAATAACTTTCAATGCAACTTAACGAAGCGTCCGTTGCCTCCAAAACGAGGCATCACATCCAAACATCCTGATTTAATCGTCTATAAAAAAGCAATAGCACTATTGTTTTATTTATAAGAACAAGTCACTCGAAATAGCAATGTTATGTTAGAGAAAACTTAGATCTATGCTGGCTCAAGTAATTGATTTATATACAACATATACAATGTTGCTAAAAGTGCATCCGACAAATTGATACTGTGTAATCAAGCTTGATCTAAGAAATTGTCTAGTGTTCAAATCATGCCCGAAAGCTAAGTAAAAACAGGCTCTATGACGGTCCAAAATGGGAATTCATAAATAAACTAGAAGACATACAAAAAAAGAACGTATCTTTCACAGTTTTTAATCAATTACAAATTCGTGATTCTATTTAGAGATAATCAATATAGGTCCCAAATGATGGCTTGTTTAGTAAATAAACATTTTTAAAAACCGCTAAAACACGATAAATGTTTGGGTTTCTGAAGCCTAAAAATTAAATATTTGTAAAAAGCAATATGCATAGTTGTTACTTGTTAGTTTACATATTATACAAAATGTATTCCATCATGTTTCTCCTTCGCCAAACAATAAGAAGCCCTTGTAACTAACAAAACATTTATTTTACACACATGTAATTGTCCCATTCATAATCGTTTATTGTAAACGCAAACCATTCTTTCTATAGATAAGAGCAGTATCCCATAAATACTATGTAGATGGGTTGTGTTTGTGTATTGTGGCCAAAATAAGGGTTCGAAGGCCAATGGTAGAAACAATTCAGGCTAGTTGAAATTAATACAGTGAATAGGTGTACACGAATTTCCATCAAAATGAAATATATAAGAGTAAAGGGTGAGAAAGGGTTCGGGTACTTTATTTGTGGTATGAAAATCTATAGAATTTACGACTTCGAACAACTGCTTGCAATAATATTTAATGATTTTCCCGAATCATTTTATACGTAACACAAGTATAATAAGATAAATATATATGTATATTAGGGGTATAGTCGTAGAAACGAAACGGAACGGCTATTTTTATCAAAAGGCCATTTAATGAAATTAAAAGAGAGAGAAATGCGGCTTTTCCGCCTAATGAACAATGAAAATTAATTGGTGATAATTGGTAATGTATTTGGCAGCAAACGTAATGGAAACAGCCGCAAATGCCTAGGCATAACATTAAGGTGTTAGTAATATACAGCCCAGTTCGGATACGTCGATGGCTCATCATGAATATCGATCACGTGTTACACGTTAAACCAATATTAGGGAGCTGATGAGATGCGGGATGTGGGGTGCGTTTTAGAGACAACTAGTATGTATACCTAGTGAATCAGTGGATAACATTCAGCATCCCCCTAATAACCCACCAAATAAGGGGACGTTTTTGGTGGCATCCACAGACTACAACATATCTAATGTCTCTATTACTTGTATACTACCATAATTTACCAAACTTTGCACACTTTAATTTAATTCTTGACAAGAACTCAACTATATATGGCAGAATATTAGGCGAACATTAAATTTTGCTTTATATGAGTGCTGTGTAATACCTTCTTCGCCTAAAAGATATTTACTGTGCTAATTTTAATTTAATTTTCTTCTCATCATTATATGCTATATTATTAAATAAATTCATTGCGTGTTCATAATTTAAAAGGCAGTAAACAAAAATAATTGAGATACAGTAGAGGGTACATATACAAGATGAGAAAAATATATACATACATATATATATTGTCATATGTATTTTATTTTAATTTTGCGAAAACAAACTCTTTTATATATAGAAAAGTTTTTCAATTATCAATCGTTCTTTTTTTTTCGCCATGAAAAAGTGGATGTTTATAGATTGTCGAGTGAGTATTTTACACACTGCTTATATATCATGTTTAACAAAGTTTACGATGAATCAATATTGTTACAAACAGAAAATTTCATATAAGTTTTTCTTTGGGAAATAAAAATGTGACATCTATACTTGGAAACTTGATACATTTTAACGGACAATCTTTATGTCTTATATCTGTTTATTCAGGACTATATACCGAAGGAGACAAACCGATTATTGAATTTTGAAGTTCCCATTCAAGATAGCATGTTCCTTTAATTAGGCTTTTCGTCTGATTACATTTCCGACCAAAAACTTAAATTGTACTATAATAGTATTTAATATGTAAGTATTATAGTAGCGACTTAAATATACTATGCACAAAACCCATAATCAATATTTAATCAACTATTTTGATTGTTCACAAAGGAGAGATTTAACAAGGGTGCGAGTAATAGTATAATAATTAACCTGCTCGTAATAAGTTACAATACAGCATAGTACTAAGAACGGGGTGCTGTTCTTAAGCAAAGTTAGATTGATGCTTCAACCACCTTGTTGGCAGCAGGTGTATGACGATATCATCATCACAGAAACAGAACAAGAAGATGTAAGTACTTCTACTGCAAGTTTCAAGGAAAATGCTTTGATATTGCGAAGGATACTTTTCAAAGATCATCTTTGATAATAGCATCCCAAGTATAACTTACAACATATAGTACATATGTACCCATACTTTATTAGTTTATGTCTAGTCTCTGGTTCTGGTAGTACAAAGGAAGCTTGAATGTAAGTTGTTGGCGAACAGTGAAATGAATATACATTACTTGTGTAATGTGTATGCTTCGTGAACTGTTACACATTTAATAACATTTGTTGCTTCCATTCACCTGAATTGTAATTGTTAATAGATTTAATTCTAGACAATAAACAATGAAAAATTGTTTATCGAAATATAAAACTCTGATCCTTACACTACATAAAATCTTTACAGGGATATGTAAATATATATATTCAGTTGATCGTAAATATAGTTGGTATAAATATAATACCTAGAAAGAAATTTATCTGGTTGTGTTAGATGAATGAGCATAAAATTGATTCGATTTTAAATTTATTATTTTAGACTTTACAATATCAAAAGACTATGTTTTGGTGTGAAAAACGGGTGGTGGGTGGACAATTGTTTGAAAGTTTGTTTCAAAGCGAAACCCATTACAAATACATCATCCGATATAGAAATGTAAAAAGCGATTCAAGCTTACATTACATACTATATACACTTGACTTCCAATATCGTTCTTCAGAGTTCAACTTGTCGACAATTCACACAGACTTACGTCAAACCGTTCTCAGTTTAGGCGGCTTTAATGAGCCTTCGTGTTGAATACGTCTTTTATTCTTTTCCCATTTTTAGTTTTTACTCTCTTTTTCACACATTGTATGTATACGTACAGGGTTGGGAAAATAGAGAATTGTGTTAGTTTTTACGTGTTTTCGATACTTTAATGAAATTTCTACGTTTTAGTTTTACTCGTACTTGCAAAGACTGTAAGTTACAACTTTAGGCCAAAAAACTGCAAATACACTAATAAGGAATTATCGTCCTATTAACTATAGAGTAAAAAGGTATTATGCTACTACGCTATTTATATTTCCTTTTTATACGTTTGTGGGTAAAATGTTAAAAAACAACAACTATATCATATATATTTTTACAACAGAGAAGTGTAATTTATGTAATGTTTATGAACTAAAAGTACAGCATCATATTAGAAGGAGCAAATGTTTTTCCTTTGCACTGCAACAATTTAATTAAAATGTTAAAATGTTGATGCTAAAGTTTCATCTAGCTACCAGCTATGTGCATATAATGGGACAAGTACTGTATGAAGTGAGCTAATCTATTAAAAATGCTACTCCTATTATTTATGATTATCTAAATAAATGTTTTAGAGAAGTTTCTTTGTGTTTCATTCATTAACAATAAAGTTAAGATCATTTAAAAGTTTAGTTCAAATTCGTTCAATAAATTACAAATCAAAATTTTTTAAATAAAAAAATCACAAATCTTTCATATACAAAATAGACTTAAAAACAACTTGATATTAAAAATTAATGTGAGAGAAAATGTTTTCTGTTTATAATAACTTAAACAGGTTATAGGCCCAGCAAAGTAGTGCGATAGAAGCGTGCTGGGCGCATAACCTGTTAAAGTTATTAAATAAAACACAGTGGTGTTTCGTCAACAGTTTTAACATTTAAACATTTAACAATTAACAATTAGCTTTATAATTAACTGTTACGCTTTGTCACTTTTCTAAATTCACCTATAAACTTATTATTTTCACATAGAAATATCATACAACGTCATTTCGATATAATTTATAGCGGAACACTTTTTTTATTAGCCTATTATAAAAATTTTTTCCTAGTTTACACATAATTAAGCTATTAAAACATTCAATTCTCACTTTCACGTGTCAATTAAAAATTAATATTAACAAGAAAAAATATGTGATATTGTCAATTAATTTTTTTTCTGTAACAGTTGTACTATATATGTACAGAGAAATTTTTATGCATTAATAAATAATATATGCAAATGAGAGCGAAATGTGTTTCAATGGTACGAATTAAGTTAAATATAAAAGCGAATCATAAAAATTGTAATAATAAAATGGTAATTAAAAGTTGGGCGCCATAATAATAATAATAATATAATATAGTGGATAGACAAAAACATTTAATTGCATGCAATCACAATTATTATAAACTATAAACATACATTTATGTATGTTATATACGCATTTATAAATATGTATATAACATTAAATTTACTGTTAATAGAATATTATGTTTTTAAAAATTACCAGTATTATTATTATTGCAAAATAAAGGGAGCGGTTCATAGATACATCTAATACTAATCAATTAAATTCATGAATAATGGATGCAACTAAAATCACATTTATAACAAATTGTTTCACATTTGAGTAATGATTTTTTCTATTTTAATGGTTTTATATGTTTGTACTGATTTCTTGTGTTATGAGTAACTAAAGCTTCTTGTTACAAATATTATGCATGTTGTGTACAGAGTATTTTTTTGGTCAAATTAAAAAGAAATTAGATGACTAGGGATTTGCCATGTCAAATACAGAACAACATTAGCATCATGAATGAAGTAATTCATAAATATAGTTTTTATAAGGCGTCCATCATGTCCATACGACGGCTGCATAATGTCAAAATCAAGCGACCACCTAATAAATCATTTTTAGTGGGATATAACTCGGCAACATTATCAAAATAGACAAGCCGTGACGGACGTTTAAGATGGATTTTTTTTGTATTTTAATATCAACATTAATTTCAAAAATCTATAAAGGAAAAGTCCATTGCATTTAGTATATTTATTTTATTAATCCTTTAAAATAATTCTACAAACAATATTTGTCACAATCACAATTAATGTTTTGATTAAAATAGATTCCACTTTCCAGTACAGAAAAAAAGTAATTAACTTTGGCCTTAATAAACAAATATTTATTATTCTTTACTATCTTCTTTCCAGTTAGCTAGCTCCTATTTTCTTAAATTTGTTTGGAAATGAAAAACCTTAGTAATTGTAAATGAAATGTGATTGATGATCCATTTTGAAAAAATGTTAGTAGAGAGTTTTAATGAATCTTACAAATGTTCAGATATTTCAGATAATAATATATGTAAATGTATTATGATGTGGGGATATATTAGTTTAATTTACATTACAAAGAACTAATATAAAATTTATAGACAAATTTATTATAATACATTTAAGTATAATATGTATGTATAGTCGTCCCAAAGATAAAATAAAATTACAACTTTGACTCTTTAAGAAGCCTAATCGGTTTTCCAGCCCCCTGCAATAAAGTAGTACTATTTAAATTGCCAGGTCCGTAGTATGAATTTTATATTTATTTGTCATGAAATTACTTTTCAATCTAATGATATTATTAGGTGTGATAAGGATATTATACGAAGAAACCTTGTTTTAATTTTTCACAATGTTTAATTGTATGTATTATAAATATATTTATTAAAACCATAACATTCATGAAGAATGAGTCGATTCTATCAATGTCTTATTATTCCAAATACGGGCCTGGGCAACTATGGGCCCAGGTACGAAAATAAGGGACAGTAGTACGGGTACCTCAATAAATGGTCTATTGTTATATTATTAGGATTATTGGAGTTAACTATCAGTAAAGGCCATAATTTTATTTTATCTTTGGGACGACTATATACGTATAACAAATATCACTACGTACATATAT
>SSSI01007035.1:0-11528 GCA_004796505.1 Oryzaephilus surinamensis | reverse complement strand
TATATATGTTACCGCTAGAGTATATAATTCGTTATTTTACAGAATAACTAGTTATTTCATAAAATAACGATTAGATATAGTTAAATTATGAAATATATTACTGTTCTATAATTTAACGCGTTATTCTATAGAATATCGAATGCGTTCTATAAAAAGTATGTAATGAAATATTACGTTCCATACTTTAACTAGATAAAGTGTAAAATATTCATTTACCGCCTAAAATTTCAACCTTAAACTAATAGGTATACTTAATTACTTATATTTATGTAACTTGTTGTTGTGAATTCATATGGTATTATAGTCAAACCCCGAATCTCAGACACTCCTAGGTTTGACTAGTCAAACTTCAGGTCTGACTAGAAGTCACAGCCAAAGCCCAGAAGAGTAGCATGTTTCTGTCTTTGACTAACGATTACTAACTAAACCAAACCTAACCTAACCTAACCTAACCTAACCAAACCTAATCTAGGCTAACCTATGTTATATAATAATCTGTTAGCTTAACAAACATCAGTCAAAGGTCGAAATTTTACGTTATTCCGCGGTTTGCCGGATGGCTTCCGTCAATTCTAGATTTGACTAGTCAAACCTAGGAGCGCCTGCGATTCGGTGTTTGACTATAGCACATATAAGGACAAAATAACATCAAAATGGGTGACACGATAATTGAAGGTACTGAAATGAAAAAAAAAAGATGCAACATTTTAGTACCTATGTTTATAATACATTACATTAGGTCGCATATACAAAAATATCCTTAATATATTCACTGAGTTCATTTCATTTCATACTTAATTTTACAGAACTTCGGGATTTTATATAATAACTGTTTAATAATCAGGTATTTTATAGAATAACTAGTTATTCTATAAAATAACGAAATTTCACACTTTAGCGGTAACATATACAAAATGTATGTATATTAAAAAATTCTGCTTAGAATGGGTTCTAACTTCTAACATTACCTCAGATTAATACATATTGAATTTAATTGTGTACGTTATTATGGTTTAATGCTAAAATACATAAAACGCGAAATGGGCGATATTTAGTAAATAAATTGTTATTAAACACACAAAGACTGTAACCGCGTTAGTGGCATCCGGTTGGTATCTATCTGGTTTTAAAACTTTCAAAATTGATGAAAGAAAGAAAATGATAAATTCGTCTTGTATATGGACTGTTTTTGTTGGAGAACATTTATCTGGAAAATGTAATGACATTTATATATCGAATCTTTTACAATGTTTCTTACAACATAAAATTATTTTAAATTAAATTGTGTTCGTACATGAATTGATATCTATTGAAATTAATTCAAGAAAACATATTTTCTATTTTGTTCCTTTAAAAAGGTAGAATGTAATATGTTCATTTCAAATTTAAAAAGACAGTTGCAATTTCATTTTGGAAATTTGTATTGAAATAAAATATGTTCAGATAAAGTAGGTGAGAAGCAAATAAGAATTTTTTCTGTTCCAAAACTTGACATTTATTAGGTACATACCTATATTGTAAATGCGAGTGCAAACAATATTTTAAAATTATTCCAAGACCTTGCAGGATTGCCAATAGATATATTATTATTATTATGATAGCCTAAATAAATTACATTGTTTTAATATAACCCTCAGCACTTGACAAAGTAGTCATTTGCGTGATAGTTTTAGCGCCATAGGCAGGTAATTTATAGATATATGAGTAAATTAATGTGTACAAGTATACCGATATATCGTGAGTGTGGGAAGGTCGATAAAAAAAAATGAGTAAATAATATTTATGTTTGTTTTTATTTATTACTCTTTTGATTATATTTATTTTATAAATATTTGACACTTGTAAAGCACCGTTCAGACACGATGATACACAAGTCTAGTCAATGCCATAGAAATTCGATAAAGTGATAATACTTGTTACCAAGGTTCGATTTATGTTACCAGAACCGTTTTTGGTTCCTTGGGTATCATTTAAAAAACCTACAACATATACTTAAATTATACACTTTTGTTGACTTTTTCGTCTTCACACGCACACATACTTGTATACGTAATATGTATGTACATACGTTATATTTATAGTTTTTTTATGTTTTCTTTTTAGCAAAGGCAAAGACTGGGACAATACGATATTTCTTTTGTGCGTGAAAATAAATTGTGTATAAGACCGGAAGGCAATTTTTAAAGCAATTTTCAAAAATTGTCAGGATAGCGTCCTTCATGTTCATAAATCAATTTAAGCCTGATTTCAGTCCCTAACCCCCATATATTTATGTGTTTTACGACCCACTAGTCATCACAATGATTCATACTAATCCATTCATCCCCCTTGCACTTCCTTATAAAATCACGCACATAGTTCTCATCGTTATGTGCATGTTTTGTATCGTAATATGGTATGAAGTTGTGCACTTTACTAAATTGTTTTCTTCAACTATTTGAAATAATTATTTCCCGTTATATGTAGTTACATATATTGTATGAATATTGAATGCGTTTTGTAAGTATAATTACCCCGTTTATAGTATACAACTATTAAAATATGATCTTATTTTAATAGTAATAATTTTCATATTAAACTAATGTATTTCTGATTATATAATTATTTTTAGTACATTAGTAGTTATTAATGTCATATTAAAGTTAACTCCTTTATTGTTAATGTTACGTTAACAGCACTGTTGTGTACTGTTATAATAAGGTACAGGCATATAATGCCTTTGCCTTTGCAAGTTAAACCATTTAATTCTGACTCTATATATAATAATCAATTGCTTAATATCAACATAGTTTGACCTAGTTAAATTCTTTTCTAATTTGCACGCATAATGATGTATACATATATTAATTAAATTTTCATTTCAGTTTTAAATGAAAAATTACTTGTCAAACTTTAACCATAAATAATTCTTAAGCAGTCCAATAGAAACACAAGAACATACCGATAGGTTAAACTAAATGAGTAAAACTAGGTATATATGTGTGTAGTAGATGAATACTGAATAGGTATACATTATTGAGTTAAATTAAAATGAAAATCTAGATGTATGTAAATGAAGGTCGTATCTCACGGCACACACTAGGTTTTAGTGTAAAGTCGTTAGTATGTTAGTTAACTTAGTTATCTTTCTATCCATCATGGCTTTTATCGCTATTAATCAGGGTCCAACAATGGCGTCGGCTATTTTATTCCTATACTATTATATATATACCACCGAATTAAAATAAAATCGAATATTCACCATTGATTAATCTGCTTGTTAAATAAGTTTTAGATTTAAAGTGCTTGTTCATGTTACGGTATCATCTAATTACATCACCAAAGTGAAATTGTATTATGAAGAAATTTTTGTAAAAAACATCAAACAGTCCATTATGTAGTTTAGCGAATAAGCTATCGAATGAGTACATACACGGATATATCTTTATATTTAAAAAAAGTTCTTTTTCTCTTATGCGTGAAAACATTTTGTCATAAATTTCTACTTAAAATGTGGTGCACTGGTGCATGTTAAAATCAAAAATCGACTATGAAGTTCAAGACTTCATATAAAAAAAATCTGGTTTATAATTTAATCAATATTTTTTTTGTACGACTGGATATGTTTATTGTACATAATAAAGAAGTAGGAGGTGAAAGTTTAGTTAAATTATTATAAAAATAAATAAATTATATAAGAAACAGACGACAACAAGGAGTTATAAAGCACATTATGTAGGGAAACCGTTTGCAAATGGTTAAAGGTAAAGGTAAGGTCTAAATAAGTGGTTCTTTATTTCAACCTTCTGACCACAACTAAATTTAGATCTTGCCGAAAAACGTACATATTTAGATCCAAAGAAGTCTATTTGACTTTTGGGACATAAAAGTCATAAAACTGTATAATACATGATGGGTGGGTAGTAGTAAGTATATATATAGATAAATTCGAGGATATCTGTGGGTGGACACATAAAAAATTGTGATCGACATATTTTAATATATAATGGTACCTTAAAATAAATAAAATCGTTTCAAGTCCATATCTTTTATTAAAAAAAATTGATTAATTATTAAAATCACAAATATCACGTTATAAATTTAATGTTCTATAAAACTTTAAAAGATTTATTAATTTGAAATAAATGGTTCAATTAATTCGATAAAAAATTATATGTAAACGAATGAGCCTGTATATTATAAAATGAGCTCCTTTTCTCTTATAATAACGCATTTACTAATGTTTTATTGATAAAAGAATTATCTAAATTGTCTTATAAAATATTACTAAACTGACAACTCTAATAATAGAATAGCGAAGAAATATAAACTTATAATTCACAGTTAGGAAAATAGTTAAAAATTATAAAAGCAAATACCTAAATAAAAGAAAACTTCCTCGGTAAAATATGGCATATGTATACATGTACACGTGTTTATTTACTCTCGTTTATATATTTAACAAACAGAATAGTGAAAAGAAACAACTTTGTCCTGGTAACAGTGCTAAATTTGCAGAAATATTGTGAAGCACTTTAATGTATGTATGAATTGAATTATATAGAAGGACTATGTACCTACATAGATTATAAATGCTTTATAGCTAAAGAGAAAATACAAACACTGTAACAACAAGGTTCCGGCTTCCGGTTACACATAAAGTTAAAAAATATTGCAGTTATTAAGGAATTTAACAGTGAAAAAAAAAACAAATTTACAAATCTTGCATATTTTGTTAGTTAACACGTAATATAAGTATTACATGGAGGGAAAAATGAGGACACGGAAATAAATGAATGATAATGTTAACAAAAGTGTATCCTTTTTTGCATTAGACATGTTTAATTGTTATTTTATCATTAGTACAGCAAAGTACAAAGACGATTTAATTTTTTGTTAGAGAGCCTGCATCATTACGTGAGATTTCTTGTAGTGTATGTATAGGGGTGGAATATATAGCCAAAATGAGCAAAAAAAACCGGGTTGTCCATCATTGCAGCTCTTTCTCTAATACTAAAAGGTCTTTTTTGTACATATATACACCGACTCTTTTCTGAATACAAATAGCTGTACAACAAAAAGAATTAGGTAAAGAAATACATTGTGCTAGAAATTAGAAATTATTTTTTATCTTGTTAAGCATGTATATTACGAGTATATATATAGTCCAGTAAGTTGGTGTACATAGGCATGTACTCATATAGAATATCAAACACACCTTTTATTGTTCTAGTATGTTGTTGCAAATTAATGTTAAAAACTTTACCTATTAACCCTAGTAAAAAGTATTTTTCTTGTTTATGTTTAATAAAAACAACCCATGTAGCTTCAATTTAAGCTCTTGCTATATATTTTCCCTATTAAAAAGTTTTTCAAGCCAAGGATATCTCTCTTTCTTCCATAAGCCGTTTTAAAATTAAAAATACAAATATACAATATATACAATTTCTCTACCGTTATAATATTCAATAGTTTTTACATTTATTATTAGCATTTAAAAATATATCTGAATAGTTTTGAACGTAAATATTATCGTATAATAAATTATTCAACAAATATCAAATTGATTCATTTTGATTTTGAAATTCCAAAAAGAAATTATTATTAATCACGATACTCGTAGTGCCTATGTATGTATATTTAATGTTCCCGTTAAATTTGAAACACAATTCACAATACTTTATCTAAAAGATGCAATTATGCTTAATTTGCAAAAGATACAATATGGTTGGAAGGCGATAACGGCGTTATAATAGGTTACAATAGAATTCCATTAGGGAATATTTCTGCAAAACATTCTTACATGAATTACATAAATTCGTGTGACATTGATCGCTGTCCAAATGTATAATTCTAGAGTTTTTTGCTCTAAAGAAATTAATCTTTAATGCAACAAGAAATCGTTGTACGACTTGATTTGAAACAAAATAAGAGCTTATAATAACATTGATAGGTAATTATTGTTTGTCCCCGTCTTTTACAATGCTAACAGCAGTAATGTAATAACCGAAAAACAATTTAACATCGATCGTACCACAGAAATACGCAATTCGATTTAATTTCAACCAATGAATCTGTTCTTTTTGTTAAATTGCTAATAGAGGAACACAGCTGCTAACTAAAGCTCGAACAATCCATACGAAATAAAGGCTACAAAATAAAAAGAACATGTACATTTATATTTTTTTCCAAAGCAAATGAATAAAAGAAATCATGTCACATGTGATCATAAATAATTTAGTAGATTTTTCCGAATTTGTTTCCGTTATGGCGTTTCCTCGTCTATATATGTACGTATATATACTTAGGTATTGAATGTTTAAAAACTGATTATTGACGGTTTATTTCTATTAAAGTTTTAATTGGGGCTCGATCAAGTTGTGGTTAAATATAGAAACTATTGTTTGATGTCCTCTTTGATACAAAATGTTGTTTAAACACACAACTTTATCATCTAGATCAAATAAGTTGAATATTATTTAGGGATATTCCTGTAATCTACATATAGATGACATTTCCACCCGTTATTAATCACATTAAATTGATTAAATGACCTAACTGTCGATGAAGGGGATGCGCGTGTCTCTTTGGTAGAACGTAAACCTTTTGAAGGCCTACTGGCTGCGATTACATATCTGCTTTATCTATACCTATACATACATTTTGATTAAATGTAGTTATAATTATCCATTATACATGTCGTAATTAGATATATTAATTTTTTTGTTTCTTTCAGGTATGTTCCAATATCCGTTAACCATTATAGAACCCACATTAAGTAAGTACTTGGTTCATAATTGAACAAATTCTTACTAATACTGGCTAATACATATTAAACAATTCGAATTTCAATAATGGTGAAAGCGCCAATGTAAAACTTTTCTGGGAGCTTCGGAGCTTAGTACTTTACAAAACAAATTTCGGATTTACACCATTTGGTTTGGTCATAGAAAGGAATGTCTTATTTATGCAAAGTTCCACGTCCCTGACCGACACTGACCACATGGTTTCAAGTCTCTATTCCCTTTTAACATCAGTTGATGTAAATTTCAGGGAATTGTACTTTTCACCAGAACGTTATACGAGAAAAGCTGAAAAAAAACTATTTTGAGGCAAAATATTTTTTTACTGAATGAAGCATTTTATATTTTTGTGAGTGAAATTAAAAATGTTAATGAATGTGAATGATAAATTTTCGTTGAATATAAATCAGCGTATATTTTACTACTGAACTAAACCGAAAATGTATAATTTGTGCTTAGTTTCGAGTTACAAGACCAACTGCTATGTCTCATTTCACAAACAAATTAAATTAATTATCTTTAAAATGAACTCACATATCAGTTACTCGACTTTTCTAATAAGAATGGAATTGTAATGTACTCCTATACATGAACATTCGTACGTAAAACAGATAAAGCTTAAAGGGCCCTTTGGCAATTTCCTTTGCAAACAAATCACAAAGTTCATGTGTTTTTGTTCGTAAATTACGTATACATACATACTTATGTATTTATTTTAAATGATTATTATAATACTTTTCATAAATGTGTAATAAATAGGTACGAAACAAAACAATATTGGTATTATTACAATGTTTATACGTTATTATTATTTGGGTATTATACAATGTTTTATTTAGCAAATTAAATATTTTATTTGTTAATAATAATTTAATTATTTTTTTAATAACAATAGTAAATAACTGTTAAATTGGGCTGTGTATTGTATTATACATGCGGTTTTAATTAAATGATATATAAATATTCCTGAAATGTTTTAATGTTCAATTGAATACGAACAAATACCAATAAACTTGTAGCATTAAATTCATAAATTATCATAACAGGGTATTGGTAAGCATTTATTATCAAGTTCATAATCGTGTTATTGCAGACAATTGGGAACTAGTGTTAAATTTATAAACCGTAACAAATGTACAATTCTATATTATAAACCAGTAGTTATACATATTGTTTGGGACAAAACAGCAATCAACTCTCAAGTACATTATTACAACAATAGTTACATCTATATACACAGATGCAATTGTAAAAGTAAATAAATTACATAATATTTGTACATAAACAGAATGTATATCCGGAAAAAGGGCAATCATGCACGCCCACAAAAAAGCAAAGATCTAATCCATATCTTGTAAATTGTGATTTGTGGTGACGTTATAGCCCAGTCAATAACACTATGTCGAACTCTTCTGAATGGTACAAATCTGACCGTGACTCGAATACCTTAGCCAGTTTTCACCCTGCATCCATGCCCTGATCTATCTATCAAAAGTTTATCCCGGTCGATAATGTAATTTCCAACAAACTGGAAACGGATACAAACAACGCATTTAACAAAGATGACACTTTTGGTTTGAGATACACAGTATTAGTGCGCGTTATGTATAAATGTATGCTTTAATCAAATATTATAACTAAGTTTGTTTATGTATTACCGTATTACCAAATATTAACCTCAGAATGTGCCAGTGATAATATCTTGATATGTCGTTCCTGCTGCACCACTAAAATTATTTATATCTTGTTTTGCTGCAAAATACTTACAGTTATTTAGGTGCATTTCGATCCTATTTCGACGATTAATTGGGAAACATGCCATACAGTTTATGGCAAAACGAATGAAAATTGTGTATACTGTGTCCGGTATATACTTACCTCTTGAGCAATAAAACTTTAAAATGATTTATTATATTGTAGAAACCAATGGGACAGTAAACAGTTTTGGCACAGTAAATATTGTTTATTAATTCGTAAAATTAGTTTAAGACTCATATAATTGCTTATTTAAGGGTTTACACCCTACACCTACAAGTACTCTCTTAAATTTTAAGAAATTCTTTAGAAAGTGTAAACTTATCCAGCCTATAACTCATTAAATACGTATCCCATTTTTCACCAAATGTACTTCATACATTCCATCTTTTTCTTTTTTCTATTCATAATTGTGACATTTACAATCAGATCGGCAAGTATATACACTTATACAGAGAACATGTAATATTTTTTACATATATTATGTAAGAATATCTCGTGTGTTTCATTTGTCATCGTAATAACTAGGTGTAGGCTGTACTTCGAAATATTTTTCGAAATTCTATTTAATAAATAACCTTTCACACCCTACTTATTTATTATTATTATTAATAAATATACGTATGGTGAATATATCATGTTCGTGTGACACAAGAGGGGTGGAAAATGGTGTGGAGATCCTCGACGGGGTTTACCAAAAAATATATGTTAGAAGCGAGCGTCTTCATACGTTCAATCTATGAAAAAGGCCTATTCGCAGGAGGTTTGGAAAGTAGCTGGTGTTTCAATTTTTCTTATGTATTTGACAGGCGTGTAAGAAAATTTCAGCCACTATTTATTAGGTGCTTCGTACAAACTGTATACAACTGTGTGTATAAAAAAATTATATAATCTTTATTCTTTGTCCATAAAATTGTGTGAAAGAAATTATATATGATATTTTAATAGTTACAATTTATCTTTTATATATAGGATACCTATATTGTGATATAAATAAAAATGATATTTTGAAAAAATACAACAATAAATCAAATTGTTCTTATAAAAAGTTTTTCATGAAATTGTTTGCGAAAATACAATTTTTATATTCAACTTGGAAAAGTAATATAGACTTTTTTTCATTTTTAAATCAACACGTTTAGTTTTTCTAAATAAAACAACTGATCAGATGGCCACGTATGTTTCGAGGTCGGAATACATAAATGAATTTAACGATGTAACTTTTTAGACCCAGTTTTTCTCGACTTCTCTAAATAAAATATGTTCCATACTGCTGGAATATGCGCTACAACATGCATTTTATTGACTGCAAAAATCTATGTTGTCAGAATATATTTTCCTCTAAACACGAAACTAAATATGTAGTTGTTAATCAATATTTATATTTGTTTAACAATGATTAATAAATAACTACAATAACAAAGTTAATCATTGTTTTGTCATAAAAATAGAGTAAAAAAGACAACAATAAAGTTTAAATTTGACAAACATTATTTCAAATAGTTTAAATTGCTATTTAGTTTTATTGTTTTGAATTGTAGATATATCGATTGTAGTTAAATTTTAACTATTTACGTACTTATTATATGTACATATATCTTTATAGTTATATATATGTATATGCTTTTAACTATAATTTTCAAAGAAATTCTGTGGTCATAATTTCGTAAACATTAAAATCGATGTCGACCTGAATCAGTAAATAGTAAATAAAATGCAAATGTAGGTACTGTGAATTCAAAATAATTGAAAACATACAATAATAACGAAAAAAATCATATAGGTATACGAAAAAATTGCAATTAGCCATCTATTCATTATGAATTTCAAAAGTTTTTTTTATGTATTTCTGCAGTAACACATGCAAAGTATTGATACAATACAGTGGGAATATTAAAAGATAGCTATTTTATTTATTTAAAAATGTTTATTTAACATAATATTTTGTAGGAAAATATTATCAAAAGGAAAGTTATGTAAATAAATAGATAAACATTTAGTTTTTGATAAATGCATAGGTATGTGCAAAACATTTAATTAAACTTTTGTCAAATCAATAACAATTTTCGAAACAAATCGTAATATAATTATAAATAATAAGTATTAATAAGTATATCTCTAACTAATGCTTATTATACCAAAAATTTGTTATTTTTAGCAAGTATTTGTTCATTAAAGAACTGTTAAATTGCTTACTTAAAGAAGTTTTAATTAGTCAAAAGTTTTCATTTCCATTCAAATTTACTTTAACCTGACCTGTTTAAATAAAATAAAACAAGAATTTTCTTTTTAAATTCGAAGATAAATTAACGAGAAATGTACATATTTGTAAGTTTAATTTAACATTACTGCATAAAATTTGTAAGAATTTGTATGTATACAAAGCGTTCAAAGTAAGAAAAACCTTGGCCGCGCATGGACCGAATGGTATTCGGCCCGTTACGGCAATTCAGAGCTTCACCACTAAGTAGGCAGTGGCGTAACTACTATAACTATGAATATTATGTAGGAATATGTGAGTGCATTATGCATAGCCCTATAAGCGAAAGACGAGTCGTCTAGGTGCGTATTTAAAATTGTCGGGTCTCTCCCTCTCCAAAAATACGACTACGCACAATAGCCGAGGTTTTTTTTACGTTGAACGCTTTGTACGTATATATAGAAGCGCAAATTATAATAGAAATTCATCCAAAGTAATATTTTTGGTACAATGGCCACTACATAAAACAATTATACATAAACCCTTAATGCCGTACAAATGCCAAAAGTTGGGAAACTTTAAAGTTGTACAGTATCTAGAGATATTTGAGGTTAAGAAGATAAATGAGTCACCCTGTATAATAATTTATCACGGCACTAGGCTTATACGCTGGTCCCATAACGAAGTAATTCAATAGAGATAAATTAAAAGTGAGTGTTAAAACTTGGTAGAAAAGCAGAGAGAAGGAAAACAGTTTAACGGTAATGATAGAAGTATGCTTTAGTAAAATT
>SSSI01007028.1:0-11246 GCA_004796505.1 Oryzaephilus surinamensis | reverse complement strand
AATGTGCGAAAGTTGAAAGCTTTCCTAAATTGAATTATTTACTGTCAACTGGAATAAGTACGTTTACTGAATTTCAGAAATTTTTCGGAAAAACATAAATATGTACCTACATACTTTTGTATATTATACAAAATTTAAAGAGAATTTTGTAATCGAGTGTGAAGAGAAAAGTATAATCTTTTGGCTGCGAACCAAAAATTGTATACAGTTGTTGTTATATAAAATGTCTGTAAAAGTTATTTGGTAGAGTTAAATTATACTAAACGGCATTTAAACAGATAGGAGCAATAAGGACCAATGGTTGATTTTATGATAATGGCTAGTCCCATGGTGATCTGTGAAAGTACAAATCGCTTAGTCAGGATTAGGGTGAATACAGGACCGTAAGATGCGGTGGTTACTTTTTCTATTTCCAATTTATTTGTTTCAAACTATACTGATGAATTTTGTTAGTTGTTAAAAATTCATCACACAAAACATTTACAATTGCAGGAATCGCGCTCATTTATCCTGTTTAATGAATTATAATCCTGCTGCCTGGCGTCGGTCCTGCTCTCAGTTCGTGTTCTGGGCGTGACTGTCGCAAATTGCAACACTGCGACCGCCGATTTTGCCGCAACTTCACTTTTTACGACCCTCCAATTTGCTAGGAAAAATGGACTTTGTAATCCTGAATTTTCCCCCATATACCACAGACATAAATGACGCTTTTCAAGATGATTGAGCTTTCAATCTGTTTATACAGTTTTCCAAAATTTTAAATTTTGGCGAAAAGTGCGGATTAAGTGCGGATCAGTAAAATCAATCAAAATTACCATTGAAATAATTGAATGGTAAGGTGGAGGAGCTTTTGTTTTAATAAAAGAAAGCTGGTTTAGAAACTTCCTTTTCGAAATGCGCAAAAATTAGATATGTATTATTCGACAATAGATGTTTTGTCATCGTTTGTGCCTATTAAAAATTTGAAACGCACGATTATTGATAAGGAACATTTTCTCATTGATTATTCATAGCTTTTATTTGATTATAACCGATACTATAATAGAATATAACCAGATTTGAATGATGACAATGGAATTTGTATTTAACTAAATTCAAATCGTCACTTTTTCATTCACAACATATTGTAATAATAGCATTTTAGGTGACTAGAATTTTTGTTTAAGAATTGCATCATTAAAAAATATTGGTTTGGTCGAATTTTTAACGAAATTGAGCTTTTCATATCAAAACTAATGAGCAATAAGAGCAATTAAGCTCAATTGTAATAGTTTTTATATTCCAGCCTTTAGTTTACGCAAAAACGAAAAAAAAAATTAAAATTGAATTAAATTTCAGTTTAATTGAAAATTACGACTTATATAATATATTCCAAATTATTACAATGTTACAAATTTTTATTATCTACGTTATTATTTAAATTTGTTTAGCGTTTACCAAGCTTTGCCTGAATTTTTTTCAGTTGCCAAGTTTCATTAAGATTCTACTTCAACATTAAACTAATAAAATAAGTTACAAATGCAAAAATGAACAGTCTGAGACTGAAAAATTTAAATTGCTAATCGCGAAAAAGTGAAAAGATTTAGAAAATAAATAAAGCCAATTGCGATCGATACGTTAAACAATTTCTAGTGTTTAAAAGTACGGTTTTCAATAATAATTGACAAAATATTCCCAAGACGTATTATGGCAAAATTATCATCGTCATTGGGAGAGAAACCATTTATAATAGCAGGCACATATTATTTAACGGGCCTGTTATATAAACTCACCCCCGAGTGTCATAAATTAGTAAGGGAGTAAATTTCTCTGTCAAATTATGCAAATGTGACGGCTTCAGCGATCCCACTCAAGCTTTATATTATTTGTAGCATTGTTGTTACCACAGATGTATAACCATCTATAGAAATGGAAAATTATAACACTTATGCATATTATATACATTGCACACAACTACCCCTCATACATTATATTGTATAATTCAGCATAAATATATAAAGTTTTATGAATTTTCTAAAACTAAAATATTATAAAAGCTAATGCGCTCGACCGTCGGTTTATTTTTCCTTTTATTATGTCGTTTAATTATGCTTTTCTAGAAAATTAACTATCTATTGTTTTAATAATTAAATGTTTTAAATGTTCAATGTTTCAGGATAAATAGGATAAGTTTTTCATAGATTTTTTCCACTAAACAAGCTTGTCTTATTTTGCAATACAAATTAAATAAGGTGCCACTTTTGCAATGATAAATGATTTATCAAATAATTCTATATTAAATAAAAAGATATATAATACGGATGAAAAAAAGATGCGATATATTAAGTCTATAAATAATATTTGAAAAAGATACGTCGCAAACAATATTGTATAAGAAAATAAATTTTCTTCTAAAATAACGAAAAGTAGTAGTAAATTCAGTGTTGTCTCTTTGCGAAAAGTTGGCAGAATGTTTATGACAAATGGCTATCTACCGCCCCCAGGAGATATACTATCTATTATGTGACAAAAACACATGTACTTGGTAACCTCTAACCGCGACACGCCTTCGCTTCTGACCACTGGCCATAATTCCTTCACTTTGATTAAATATATTTCATGGAAACAGTCGCCGGAAACTGGAGTTGGGGTGGTTCGTAGTCTTTTCTTCAATTCCCACAGGATTTGGAGCGGCTTTCATTTTCTGCAGTCCTAAACTAATTGATGCCGCAATTGTACTTTGAGAAAATTTTACTGATCAGTATATTTATTTAACATTTACTACCTACAAAGTCTATAAAATAATATGCTATCATTATTTTTAAAATATCTGCTATTATTGCGCTTTTATGGCTCTGAAATCGTAACAATACATGAATATAGCTCGAAATTAGTTGCCCTACTCAGAGCAATTCAATAAAAAAATCATTTATTACATTATTCATAACATTTGTAGGGGTGTAAATCGTTTCTTACAAATTAAATTACATATTGAACAAAATGCATCAGTGAGTGAGTGAGAGCTTTTCATACTAAATAGTAAATAGGAAATGTATAAAATATGGGGCAGGTTGCTTGAGGTCATATTTTGATACAAAAATGGACCATTTTCGCATTATTATAATAAAATAGTAATTTACTTTCTTGTATTAAATAGTAAAAGCATATATAAAATTAGGGGTAGTTCTAAATTTTTAAAAAATTCAAAGTCAATCTTAGACAACCAGTATTACACTTGTTATTCAAATAAACCTAACCTAACTTTCTAAATATGTATTTTGGTTTGTTTCTGTAATATTTTGCTTTATTCAATTAATTTTAAGTAATCTTTTCAATTTTATATAAATGAAATTTCCTAGACTATTAAAACGATGTGTAAGAATCCAAAAATTTTCTACTACTCGTTTTATTTCCTCAAATACGATACAAGAAATACCAGAAAAAAATGAGGAATCTCCACAACAATCATCTTCTGTTCGTTTTAAACAGTTTAAAGAATATGTAGACAAACATAATGAACTTAAAGACGTTTTTCATCATTTACCGTTTCGAATAATGAAACAACAAAAAGACTCAACACTGCAATCGTTGCATTTAATTTCTCCAAAAATAGCTGATAAAGTAGCAACTCACGTTTTTCCAATAATAAAAACTAATAAAAACCAGCTAATATGTGAAACTAATGCTGGATTGGGATTAATAACTTCCAAATTATTGGACAATGGGATCGAATATGTACGAATGTATGAAGTTTTTCACGAATTTCAGACGTACTTAAGAAATAAATTTGATACAAGTTTAACTCGTAACCGAACTGATATTTATGCTAAAGATTTTTTCAGTCTTGGTAAATATGATTACATAGATCGACAGGATGGGGGCAATAGAGTGGAAACTTTACTGAAAAATGTGCCTCAGAAAGAATGGGAAGATGGTACGTGATATTTTTATTCCAATATAGATAAACTTGTTATAATTTCCATTTTTTATAGACCCTGTAATGACAATCATTGGGCCCATGTTCAAATTAGATATATTACGGTATTTATTGCACAAATTGTCTTTGAATGCTGGAATAGTTAACTATGGAAGAATTCAGATCTTTGCAATGATGATTTCAAAACGTTATCAAGTATTTTATAAATGACATTTAACTTTAAACAACTAAATCAATATTTTTTAGACTCTTGCTGCACAACCTGGCAATGTATTGTATAATGATATTTCAGTGTTATTGAAATTATTCTTTGATTGGGAGTTGTTAGACAAATTTCCTAGAGAAATGTTTTTACCTTGGAAAACTCCATTAAAGGTGCATTATTTATTTATAAAACCATCAAAATCAAGTTCATATTTTCCTTTCAGAAATACGAATTTGATCCGAACATTGTCTTTTTAGTAAAATTAAATTTAAAAAAAAATTTGCCACTTCCACAAGAATTAATTTTACCTTTCATTTATTTTGTGAAATATTTTAATAAAAAACGAATTATACCATCTTTAGAGTAAGGTGGTATTTCAATTGAATAATTTTATATGTTAATTTTGTTTCTTTTAGACAATTTTGGTCTGGTTGCGGAAAAAATATAATAGTGTCTTGTAAAAACCAAAACTATAGAGATATAAGTATATGGACAGTTCTTTCTGAACTAGAACCTAATGAAATATTGAATATTTTTTTGTAAGCAGTCTAATTATGTAATAGATATGTATAAATTATGTATACATGAATTTTTTAGGGAGGTGTCAAAATTTCCATTGTACAATTCCAGTGCATTTATGGCCTTGGTGGATACGCAAATGCGTAGATCGGAAGAAACGTCAGTGAATCTAGATGAAAGTGATACCAAAGAACTACACAAAACAATTACTGAAGATATAGAAATAAAATACGTGAATAAATAAATTTATTACATATCTGTAAATTTGTTTTACTTAAAATTTCCCGCATAAATCTTTTTAATGTAGTGGCCAATCAGGCGATTCCACGATGTTTAGTTTGAAGTGTCACCACTAGGTGTATAATTTGACATAAACAATCAACTCGTAAAAAGATAAAAATAACAATTAAAAAAGGAAAAACTACCAAAAAAACTCAAAATACACGTATACAAATTACGTTGCTCCTTCAGTGAAAAATCAACAAGTATTAGTGATATAAACAAATTTCATATGTTAGCGTAATCATGAGATCATTAGGAATATCTGTTCTTAGTTTAGCATTAACAACAATTGTTATTGCAAATGCATATTATCAGAAGAAACAATTTTATCCTTCAGTTGTATATATTACAAAATCCAATCCTAGTATGGCTGTAAGTGCATCTATTTATTCAAAGGTAATGTTCAATATGTTGACAAATATGTTTTTAGGTTATTTATATTCAGGCATTCATTTGTGTTTGGATTACTGGTAAAATCATGAAGAGAATATTCTTTGGGCAATTACGAACCACCGAATTTGAGGTACACAAACTGTAAATGATATCCGCTTACGTTTGTCACAGCTTGCAACGTTAAACTAAATTAATAGTAAAGTATCGCAAAAACTAGCTTTACCGTTTTGTTTCAGCATTTAGTGGAAAGATCCTGGTATGCAATCACTGAAACCTGTTTAGCTTTTACTGTATTCCGTGACGATTTCAATCCAAAATTCGTGGCATTATTTACTTTACTACTATTTTTGAAAATGTTCCACTGGCTGGCCGAAGATCGTGTCGATTATGTACGTAAAACTGTATAAAAAAGCATTTTGATTTCTATTAATATTAATATTCCTATTAATAAATTTTGTAGATGGAGCGAAGTCCAGTAATAAGTATTTTATTCCACGTTCGAGTATTGAGTTTATTGTTACTGTTAGGCTCATTGGATTTACATTTTATACAACACGCTTACCAATCAACAATATCAAGGGGCGCCTCTGTACAACTAGTGTTCGGCTTCGAATATGCCATTTTAATAACAATCGTAATTAATATTGCAATTAAATATGCTCTACATTCTGTTGATTTGAATAGCGAAACACCATGGGACAATAAAGCCGTTTTCCTTTTATACACTGAATTAGTAATGGGTTTAATAAAAGTCATTTTGTACGTAGCATTCGTTGCAATAATGGTACGCATTTATACATTACCATTATTCGCTTTCCGGCCGATGTATTACACAATAAGAAACTTTAAAAAAGCATTTAGCGACGTGATATTATCACGACGTGCTATACACAATATGAACACATTATATCCAGATGCAACCATCGAAGAATTGCAAGCAGCCGACAATGTTTGTATAATATGTCGAGAAGAAATGGTAACAGCATCGAAAAAACTACCGTGCAACCATATCTTCCATACAAGTTGTCTTCGTTCATGGTTTCAACGTCAACAGACATGTCCGACATGTCGTTTGAACATTTTACGTAATCCAACAAACAATAACGATCCTCGACAGGATCAACGTTATCGTCCAGGACCACAAAATAATGCATTTTTTATGGCTGGCGGTGGGAATCCGTTTAATTTCTTTAATCCAGCCAATGTGGCCCAACCGGCTGCTGGTGCTGGCGGTGCAGGTGGTGGAGATGTGGCCCCACCACCAACTCCAGCAGCAGCTGCCACACAAGTACCACCACATCAAACACCAAATGGTGCACCTACGAATAGTGGTACGACCACAGCCGAACAACAACAACCGAATATGGCACCATTTGCATTTCCACCGTTTCCATTTTTACCGTTTATGGCACCACCACCAATGCCACCGCAAAATTTAAGGGCACTAAGTGCCGAAGAATTACGTAGACTTGAGGGAAATGAAAGGGAAAATGTGGAAGCACGTATTCAGTGTTTGAGAAATATACAGGTATGTGATTATGTATTTTGATTAAATTTTTCATTCAATGACATTAATTGTTCGTAAATTAACATTAAATAGAAATAAAATCTGTTTAATAATTGAAAATTACGTAAAAAGTCAAAGGCTAAGTATAGAATGACGAAGTTTCGTGCTATATTTAAAATTTTTTTATTGACAATTGTTTATTTGTGGAATTTTTGTGAAAAATATGAAAAAACAATTGTAGTAAATGTAGTAATTTTTTTTTATCTGTAGGTGATGCTCGATGCGGCTGTTGTAATGATGCAACAATATAGTGCCGCATCGGCCTTATCGATGCAATTCCCTCAATCCAACAGCAACAACAATTCACAGCCAAGCACTTCTGCGTCGAACCCGTCTGCATCGTCAGCAATGCCCTCCACAAGTACAAGTAATGGTAGTGCAAGAAACTTGAACGATACTACCGAAATAAATAGCAAAACAACACCAACAGATTGTGATGCAAGTGGTAATAATACCACAAATAATGACAATAGTTTTAATAATACTAGTGTAAGTACAAGTAACGAACCAACAACAGCTGAAGAGGAATTACGAAGACGTCGATTGCAAAGATTTGAGCAAAGAGCAACTGAATAAATTATTACAAGAAAATAAAATAAATAAATATTGTTATTTGATACATTCGTTTAATGTACTTGGAATTTTTTATGTGAATGCTTGAAAGTTAAATATGGGTATGACTGATTAAATTAAAATTAAAACCACATTTAGGAATAAAATTACTATTGTAGATATTTATGTGATTATTATAAATAATATTGCTTCAATAGTTTTTGTTTTAAAAATTTAGTTACTTAACACAAACCTCTTCTATCTATATACACATATGCACTTTTAAATGTTATGAGTTTAAAATCATTTATTTATAAATTATTTTGTATATAAAATAATCATTACTTTTGTTAATTTAATTAAATGTGCACTGATAAAATACAATTTGTAGTTCCATCCCAAAATTTTATATATGATAATGTAAATATAACACGTTTATTATTAAAATTACTTGTATAAATGAAAAAAAAACTAGTTATTTGGGAAAAAGTTTCTATAACTTCAAGACTGGATTGTTTTGTTTTTCTATAACAAGAGTTAAAAATAAAATATCATTCCTAATCATTCTAGTAGAATATGTTATTTTTATTTTAATAAAGTTTTTGGACAAAAACAATGAAACTCTTTTATTTATATATACATATAGATTTTTATTTATCCATACAGTCTTTGTATTTACATAAAAAATAAATTGTTTATGGAATTCTAATTTACTAACAACAGATTCAAGTCACAAACTTTATTGTGCATATTTCAGTGTTTTAAGAAAACCTTTTACTTATCACATATTCGTTTCACCACAACAAATCCAAAAAACTTAAAATTAACCATAAATTACAGTAGTTTTATACAATACAGATTAACTTATATACAATTCAAAATGGAAATTCTTTCATATAATTAAAGGAAAACATTCGACAACATAAGACATTTATTTTATGGTTGCGGATAGTTTGGATTATAAGGTGATTGTTTACTGTATGCCTCGTGTGAGGGTTGCGGTTGAGGTGGTGGCTGGGAGACGGCAACGTGGTAGGGTGGTGGTTGTCCATAGCCAGTATTTGGTGGCGGGTATGGAGGTTGGACAATCGGTGAATTACCTGTAAAATGTATTACGTCACACTAACTAACAAGCAAAGCCGGAAAACAATAAAACAGCACAAAAAATACAGAACAACAACTACTTAACATACCCATAGGTGGTGGATAGTAGTACGGAGCTATTTAAAATTAGTAAATTTGGTTAAAATAGAGCAGAATCAATCTGGAGAGATATATACCTGCTGGGGGCGGATATGGGCTCGCTCCGGGCATATTAAGTTGGTCAAATCCAAGTGGCGCGGCTCCAGGGACAACACGACTGGAATCAACAGGATACGGTGGTGCTACAACTGGAGACGCGGCTGGTGCGCGTTGGGTCCATACGCTTAAATTGGGGCCAACTGAAAACAAATTTATTAGAAATAAAGTAAACAAAATTTTTTCGCGTAAATACATCCGTATACAGTGCCTTCTCGTTTTCTTTTACAACACCAACCACATACGGAAAATAGGAAGAAAAATAATATACAAAGTACCATTAACCAAAATAAATCCATATTGACTGGATTTTCTTATATTAGTAAACTTGGTATATTGTTAATTACGAAATTGTTGCTATTGTGGTATGGTGACTGCATACCAATGAACCACTAATGTGATAATTAAATGTAAAACATGGTCACGTATTTTATTGCAAAGGATTAAGTATATCTCATTTGTTCCTACAACTTTTTATTTTGTTTTACTCACTTATTTACAAAAGAGATATAAAAATTTGTCTTATAAACAGAGAAAACTTTAGAGAGCTGTCAAAATGCGTGTTATTCGAGTCTGCTCGCTCAGAGTATTAAAAGGAAAGCAAATTTATTTGACATTATTTGACATTTATTTGTTGTGTTCATTGAAATTTAACCATGCAATTAATTATTTTCTTGATTATTCATAATTAATATCAAATTAATACTATCAGTGAAAAATTGTTTGTATTAAATAACTCGAATATAAACCCCTTAAGTCGTAACATAAATTCGTAGAGAAAAATATAAATTATATTTCATTTAAAGTTTTTTTTTAATTATTGTTACAACTTAATGTTAAAAATTTAACACTTAAAAAATGAGTTTTGTTTGTTCAATTTGTGCCGACAGTTTTTTACCATCTTCTGATACTTGTGTTACGAAATGCGGACATTTATTTCATTATCTGTGTATAATACAATGGCTAGAACAGTGAGTACATTTACAATTCCATTACTCAATGTATAATTATATAAATACGATATTTCTAGCCAACAAACGTGTCCACAATGTCGCCAAAACGCCCAAGAAAACGATTTAGTTAGAGTATTTCCTAATTTTGAAGAGATGGACGATGCAATGAAATTAAAGCGAGAAAATGACGAGCTACAAATGAAATTAGTCAATCTGAAAATGAAAGAATCGGAACACAAAAAACGCCTTGCTAATTTTCAACAAACTATTGAATCTTTGAAGAATGAACGTATCATTCACGAACAAGAAAAACAACGTTGCAAAGAGGAAATTTCCAAAAAGTGTTCTTCCACAATCAGATTGTTACAATCAAAATTAAATGACATTGAAATAGCATTCGAAATAACTCAAAATGGTGATTTGGTTGATTTTAGGGATGTTAAGAGGAGACCGTTAAATGAACGAGTGCTCTATTTAAGAAGGTTTCTATATTGAAATTCTTGATACATGTAACATTGTTAACGGAATAATTTCTAGGAAATTACAGGAAATTAAGACTGAGAACGATTACCTTATGGAAAAGTACAATTCCGTGAAAAATAAATATCATAATTATAGGTAGATAAACTCTCTTGTACAAATTTCAACGTGCTTTTACGTATTTCGTTAATATAGGTCGCTGATGAAAAATTGCAAATGTAGAAAAAGTTCTGGAAGAAGTCATATTCACTCAAGACCACAGGAAATCCATGAACCATGTGACACTGATTGGAATAGGATAATTTCCACTTCTTGTACTCCTTCTGTTGAACCTGTGACGTATATCATATTAGATGAATAAAAATTGGTAATGGAAATAAATTGATTCTGTAAATAAATGTTTTTATAGTAAATGTTGATGGTAATTTTTGTAAAACATAATTGTGATAAAAATTTATTTCCAGTACCATCGAAACCAAGAAATATGAATTGTTGATAGTAATTTTAAATAAAATATTCTCTTTCAAAAATATACGTATTTTATTCATAAAAATATTTTTCAAAGAAAATACACTGCGTTATCTATTGGGTACTTGTGAAAGTTAAAACTCTGACGTACGTCTAATAGGTGGTGACACTGCTTGAAGGGATAGTCACGTGATAGTTTTTTACTTTTTTGTTATATACCGAGTGTTTTCCTATTTGTATTTCCTTGTTATATTTATATATTTTTTTTTTTTGATAAATTTTATGAAATATTTTCTATATTTACTTACTGATTAAATAAATAAATAGCAAGTAAAATCATACCCGCAAAAGTTTAATATTTACTGGATAAATACAACATTTATCAGTTAACCTTACTTCTTTTTCAAATTGAAAACTTATTTATTTCCTCAATGAAAAATGTTAATTTCATGCACAATTTGCAGTGATTTTCTTACGCCAGTGTCTGATAATTATGTTACACCATGTGGACATATATTTCATTATAATTGCCTAATAAAATGGTTTCAAGAGTAAGATTGAAAACCGAAATGCATGTTTTCATTATTTAAAAATAATTTAATTTCTAAGGAA
>SSSI01007023.1:0-11479 GCA_004796505.1 Oryzaephilus surinamensis | reverse complement strand
ATAATACACCACCTGCAAGAATCAATTTTAATGCATCTATTTTACAGATAAACAATTTATTCATAAACCGGATTTTTTAATGTGGGAGGAAACAAATGACTTTTCTTTATTTTTAATTTTGAGGGCAATGTTCCTGCAAAATTCCATTCTTTTAAGGAAAACCGATGTGAATCCATATAAAAATATAATCTAGTTTTACATTTTTAGCCTTTCCACATCCTGCTTATTAATTTACACACAGAATTAACTCAATAAAGAGAATTTATTATTGACTATATGTTAAGTTTATTTAAACATATTTGCTCTCTTTTACTAACTGTTTAAATTTAATTTCATTACATTTATAAATGGACTTTAAAATGAAAGGATATTCATTACATTTGTTATTCATTACTAAAACACGACATTAAAATAGTTATTTGTTTTATAAGGCTAGAAACTGAGCTTTTGCGAGTGTGAGTTTTTTGAGGGCTGAGGCCGCAGGCCGAGGCCCTCAACGTACGAACACTCGCAAAAGAGTTTCTAGACGCATAAAACACAATATTTTTTGCGCCGACAATAATTATTTAAATAAAAAAATTAATTTAATAAACAATATTTCGACTTGACACATTTGACATCTGTCAAATCAATTCATTTTCTGAATCAGTGGGAACGTAAATTGCACTAGATTTCATTTTGCCTGCCTAGGCAGGAAAAACGCAGTTTCTAGACGATTTTCGCGATTGCAAAACGACTAAATACGGACGGAGGCGCAAAAAAAATATTTTACAAATGTAGAAAAACTTATCATAATATTTAAATTTTTCCAGTTTTAGCAAAATACATACATATATGTAATGTAAATTTAAAGTATAGTATTTTTCCAATTAAAAAAAAAACACCAATATAAAAAATCACGTATGATTTTTCTTAGAGGAAAAATACTGGTCATTTCAAGGGTTATTTTTTGTTTCAATAAATCAGGTCGTTGTCATAGAAACACTTATGAAAAACGAATTGTTTAAAATACATGCATTACTTTGGAAAAAACTTTACGGGGTTTGTTGCTATGGAAATAATCGTAGTTATGGTAGCAAATTCATATTATGTACTTTGAAACAGCAACCTTCGACTTTAAAATTAGGTTTAAATTTTTAAACAACCCCTTGTTGATGGTCAACAACAGTTTAAATTTATTGTATTACAAAATTACCTTTGGGCAAACTATTTAATATAATTAGTTGTTAATTTATTAATAAATGGACCACAAACAACTTTTGTACCACTCTAAAGTACATAAATGTATTCATGTAATATATTGATTAAGTTATTAATATCTATCATTTTCCTAAAACTTATACTGTCCATCATTTCCCAACTGCATAATAATAAATTTGTATATCAGTTTTCGGAGCGGAAAATTGAAATATTTTCACTTTGGAATTCAATAGACCGTAAATTTTACAACAAATTTAATAATAAACACTAATACAATTACATTCGGTATGTGTTTAAATTTTTTTTTTAAGTAGTAATACTAAGTTTACCAGATAATCAAATTTAAAATTGTTACGCTCAATTTAAATAATATAAAAGAAATATTATATTGAATGAATTCAAGGACATTTTTACTAATGTACAATCATAACAATATAGGTATATGATAACAAAATGTCCTCTAATATATTACATATATGATTCTATTTTATTTATTTTTTAACACATAAAACTGACACAAAGTTAAATTAGTTAAATTTGAAAACAATAGATAACGGTATGAAATTTATGTGCATGTTACTATAATAGCGAAAGAATCCATTTTTTCCTTCCGGTTACTGAAAATTTATTTTCTTTACACAACCGGAAGACAAACACACGCAAATCTTCAATGTCAAAAGCAGAGTTCTTTAATTTCAACCACCTAGCGAATTAATTAACATATAAAATTCCAATTACAACCCCCATTTTTAAAAAATATATATTTAACACAAACCGGAAATCAAACTCAGAATAGTGTGACAAGATGATTAGGTATTTTTTTACAGTTGAAGACCACACTATGTCTTCAAAATGAACAAAAATTCCATATAATACAACTCGTTATACATTTAATACACATTTTCTAGTTTAAACAACTGAATTGTTTGAATTGTATGGAAAGCTTATCGCATTTGTAATTATTGCATAATTGCTTTTCCTTTAATATATAACAGGTGACACTTTATTGAATATAAAACCAATAAACTGTGATACGGTTTTTGTTAGTTCGTGACAATACAACACACTGTATACATAATAGTTAATGAATTATTATTATTAATAATATAAAATAATAAAATGCAACACATATTCTGTGGGCGTATCACATTCCTATCTGTTGAGTGTCAATATTGTTGTTAATGACGTGGAATAGGTACATATATACATGAGAGAGAATATATTTAATAATAAAATTACTCATCACTCCCATTGCAAAACTTTTTTTTTGATTATTATTAAATGAGTTTATCGTTTACTGTGTTGTATTATATTGAATAATAAAATACAACACTTGATATATTGTGTTTATATATGTATGTCAGAGCCAAATAAAGCGTTTTTCTTTTCGCTTTCTTATTATTTAATAATTGAAAGGATATTATTGTTTTAATAATAAAAATAAAAACTAGCAATTATATCACGAGAATCACATGCATGATATATAAAATAATAATGGGATTGTTAGCTGGAAAAATACATTGTTTTTCAATAAAATATTCAAATATTGTGGCTTACCATTTCTGGATACATCGAGTTCAACAAGATTCTCAAAATTTTGTATATCTGGTGGTAATCTATTAATTTCATTGTCGCTCAATCCAAGTTTCCTTAAACGGTGCAAACGAAAGAAATTCTATAAAAAAAGGAAAACCGATTAAAATCGAAGCTAATTAGATAAACAAACAGAAATGTTGGATACCTTTGGAAGATCCCTAATATGATTGGCGTCTAAAAGAAGCTCTTCTAAACTTCTCGAATAACGTAAAATATCCTCTGGAACGTTTGGTAGAGAACAATGTCTCTTATCAACAAATTCCACTTGTCTATTGCAACCCTTAAATATCGGTATACAACGAAACATTATTATATATTTTTTTTGTTTGTTTAATTATCAAATTGCACAAAACATAATGATATTGTAGAATTGTATTATTTAACTGGTTCCCGTTCTGTGTCCACAGCCACATATAGAATAAAAACACCACTATTCCTATACCGCTATTATACGCCACATAATTGTAAACACTAATTGTTAATAAATTGAAAATAATTTTGTTAGAATTTGGTATATTATTTTATGTTTTTTCATTAAAAATAGTATTCTATACGATAAAAACGAACATTACCAACAGTCACGAACTCACGACTGCAACACCACTCCCGCAACTAGTAAATTAAAAAACCCTAAAACATTTCCACGCATCCAAACAGCACAAACTAAAACAGTCACGTAGGGACGCCAGGTTTGCCAACGTAAAACAATACCACTTCATTGGCCAACAATATATTATAGAGGGCAGCACGTACTTGCGATTGTTTTTAAAGTGCCATTTATAATAACTGACGAAATAAAAAGCATTTTTAAATATAAGTTAGGTAATTAAATAAAAGACTAATTATTAAGTAAGTATTTATTTCGTTCAATATGTACAATGTTAATTTACGAAATAAACATTTATCTAGTATATTATTTATTCTTTTTCTTTTACAGAAACATAACCTCACTTTACACAAAACTACTGTTATAAGCCTTTACTTTTAAAGAACATGACTTGCTAGAAGAGTTTCCAAGTATAAAATTATTAATTTCTGCCAATATTCTTCATATGAGACCAATTTCATTTATTTTAGTTAGCGGTTGGTGGTTTATTGCTCGCAAATTCGGCTTAATCTTTCCTGGATTCATATAGAATCCTATTCTCGTTTCCCGTAGGAGAAGGTTCGCGTCCTAGCTGACAGATGAAATGACAATATACAATACACAGTCAAACATTGAAGTGCACTGGTCATGGGCGGAGGCATTTTAAATTCTATGGTAGTGTATTGCACCTGTTTGGTGTTAGTGGCCTTGAATGGTACTCAATTAGTACACAATTCACATGAATTTGAAATAAATTAAAGGAATATTTAGCACCAAAAATAATCCAAACAATCTCTGACTCAGTCTGGAATAATAATATACAAAATATATAAAAAAAACATTGTTATGTGAATGTCGCGACAATATCAATTAAAATGTACCAGTGCGTGAGTGTATGACTAAATTATGACAAATTAACTAAAAAATTGCAGCAACAATTATATACAACAGTTTGTTGGATCGGAATGAGCCAAATTACGACTGGTAGTGGAGAATTATTGGATAGCGATATGCCAGAAGCAGAGGGTTCAGTTGAAACTACAAATAAACCGAAGAAAAACATCGCTTGTCGCGATGAAACACTGAAACGTTTACCAGAAGCAGGGTGTTCAGTGGATAATAGACAGAAAAAATTTTCCAGTGGTTCATTGGGTGCAGATATGGGTGCTAGACCGAAAGTAGTCACAGTTAAACATCCAGAATCGAATAAACCCAAGCCGACTGTGAAGAAAAACAAACCAATTGAAGCTGATTTAGATGTAGCCAAAGAATTTATACGTTGTCGTGATGAAGCATTAAAACGTTTGGATTTAAGTAAGTCAAATATAACACAACTACCACCGACTGTACGCGATTTGACACATTTAAGTGAATTATATTTGTATGGGAATAAATTAGTATCGTTACCAGCTGAAATTGGTTGTTTAACCAGTTTACAAACGTTAGCATTAAGTGAGAATTCCCTTACAAGTTTACCAGATTCATTGGAAAATTTGAAAACGTTGAAAGTATTGGATTTACGACACAACAAATTAAATGATATACCAGATGTTGTTTACAAACTAACATCTTTAACAACGCTCTTCTTGCGCTTCAACAGGATACGTTATGTTGGTGAAGAAATCAGTTTTCTCACATCTTTAACAATGTTAAGTTTACGTGAGAATAAAATACGTGAATTGCCTGCTGGTATTGGTCAATTGGTGAATTTGTTAACATTCGACGTGTCCCATAATCATTTGGAACATTTACCAGAAGAAATCGGCCAATGTATACAATTGAGTACGTTGGATTTACAACATAACGAATTATTAGATATACCAGATACGATTGGACAATTGCAGCAATTGACACGTTTAGGTTTACGTTACAATCGACTAACATCCATACCATCCAGTTTAAGTAATTGTAAACATATGGATGAATTTAATGTGGAAGGTAATACAATATCACAATTACCAGAAGGTTTATTGTCCAGTTTGAGTGAATTAACAAATATAACATTGTCACGTAATAATTTTTCCGCTTATCCATCTGGTGGTCCATCACAATTTACAAATGTTGATTCAATCAATTTAGAACATAATCAAATCGATAAAATTCCATACGGAATATTTTCGAGAGCAAAACATTTAACAAAATTGAATATGAAAGAAAATCAATTGACTTCGTTACCGTTAGATGTCGGTACATGGATTAATATGGTTGAATTAAATTTGGGTACAAATCAATTAAGTAAATTACCAGATGATATACAATGTTTACAAGCATTAGAAGTATTGGTATTGTCAAATAATTTATTAAGGAGGATTCCACCAAGTATTGGAAATTTACGTAAATTGCGTGTATTAGATTTAGAAGAGAATCGTTTGGAGCAATTACCAAACGAGATTGGTTATTTACGTGATTTGCAACGTTTAATTGTACAATCGAATCAGTTAACAGCATTACCACGTGCCATTGGTCATTTATCAAATTTAGTATTTTTAAGTGTTGGTGAAAATAATTTAGCATATATACCAGAAGAAATTGGTACATTAGAAAGTTTAGAATCGTTATATGTAAATGATAATCCAACATTACATAATTTACCATTTGAATTGGCATTATGTACAAATTTACAAATAATGAGTATTGAAAATTGTCCATTATCACAAATACCAGCTGAAATTGTTGCTGGTGGGCCTTCGCTTGTTATACAATTTTTAAAAATGCAAGGCCCTTATCGTGCCATGTGATTATCTTAAGAAAAAAATATATATTAATATTGTAATAAAGGCCTATATTTCATTTAATACACAAACATCATGTTGTAATGTGTATTAAATCAAATGTAAGTGTATATTTAAGAACAAAAAAAAATTATAATGTGTTTTATTGTTAGTTGTTATCGATCTATAATATTATATATATATAAAGAAAAATTGTGATTTTATGTAAAGTTTTTTACGGTTTCTTTTTAGGAAAATTTGTTTGCCAAAAAAAGAGTTTTTTCTTATGCGATGCTTTAGTGTTAATCTTGCAGTAGACATGTTATTTAATTATTAATTAAAAAAATAAGATAGCACGAGAACAAGTTCCACTTTGCCAATATTATAGTTAAATATATTTAAAAATAAGGGCTGTGCAAAATTTTTCATTTAAATAAAAAAAGACCTGCAAGATTAAAAGATATTTTGCCAATTTTTAAGTTTAATATTAGATTTTTCTTAATAATGCTAGTAATATATATTAGGTAGGTGTTATTATTTCATTTGAAACATAATTGTTCAGTAAAAAAAGAAAACAACTAAGCGCACAATAAATACAGACTTCCTCTATTATTAAATAATTGTAAAACAACATAATATTTTGTTGTTTGTTGTTGTAAAGAAAAATAAAACATAATTCTAGTCTATAAAATATTTGCTCTCATATCATGAAGTAAAATTAAGTTTGTAATTAAATAAGGCAATCAAAATTATGTACAAAAATCTATTTACAATCGCCTTTATGGAAAAATCCGCTCCTGTAATCACTTAATAATTAAAGGCGAATATGAATAGAAAAGAAAAACTATAATAATAAAAAGAAAGCTTTAAATCGAACAATGAATAAATGTTTTCATTTGATTTGATTGCCTTGTACAAATAAATTCCCCAAACATTATATTAACATAAAAATTAATATTGTTTCTCTAGATTTTTGAGTATGTTATGGAATTGTTATAAGAATAAATTCGCTGTGCTATCCCAAAAAAAAAGAGAAAAATATAAAAAAGATTGTATGTTTAGATAATTGTTAATTATAAGATTTATTATAATAAAAATAAACGTTTTAAAGATCTCAAATATGTTGTGTATAAAAAGAAAAACGAAAAGACAACACAAAAGAGAGAAGTTATTTTATTATCGTATTGTTTTTTAATGTGTAATTTCAATGAAAAAGCTCTAATCAGTGTAAGTGAACAAAAAAAAATTACGATATAAATTGTTACAGAATTAAATAAGATTTCTTCTGTTAATGATGATAGTTTGCTAAAAAGTGCTAATAAAGTATTTTACTTCAAACAATTCTTTATTTCTTCACCCCACCAATAAAATGTTATCATCGTTAAATATTCCTTAACACAATTATCAATTTTATAAATATTTAGACAACCTTTGCCTTCAGTATAAAACAAGTTCTTTGCTATAATTATCTTGAAAATTGGTTGCTCTTGAAGTTTTTTTTTGCTTCTGGAATGTTTACAGTAAGTAATTGTTATATTATTGCCATTTTTAAATTAAATTCAATTGAAAACGCACAACTTGCATTGTTTGTCACACAAATAATGATGAATCATGTTGTTGTTTCGTTTCATTGAAACTATTTTCGAGCTACAATAACAGAATCATTGTTATTTTTTAAGATGTACGTCATTACAACAACATTGTTGTTCTCTTTGGTAAGTGGTTTTGTACAAATCGTGCCTCGCGATCCACCTAAACCATGGCAAGCAGCTTTAATGGCACGTTATATCATCCACAAATCAGGTAAAATAGAAAAAAACTATTAAACACAGGAAATAAAACAGTTTTTCATAGACTGGGTGTCGATTGCAACAATTTCCACCCAAGATGCCATCAAAGGCTATCCTTTTGTAAGTTTAAAATCGTTAAGTGATGGACCGGAAACAAATGCAACTGGAATTCCTTACTTGTACATGACTTCAATGGACGTTTCCGGCAAAGATGTTGAAGTTGGTCAATGGAATTATTTTCAAATTGGTTTTATTTTTGTTTACGTTTTTTTTTTATTTTTAGAGCAATAATAATGTGACTATAATGGCAACTTTAGCACAGTCAGACTACTGCAAATCGGAAAATTACGATCCACAAGATCCCCGCTGTGCTAAACTAATAATTTCTGGAAAATTAATAAAAATTCCTAAAACCCTACAAGAATATCAATTTGCATTGGATTCGTTGTACGAACGTCATCCAGCGATGAAATCTTGGCCTGCAGATCATCAATTCTATGTGGCTAAAGTAAATATCGAACAAATCGATGTATTAGACTTCTTTGGTGGCATTAAACATGTCACAATCAAAGATTATTTCAATGCGAATATAACTACCATAATTAATTTATCGGAAAGTGCAGGAAGAATTTCGGTTATTGATGTAACAGTCGATTAATTTTGTATTTTTTTTAATAAAAATCACATATTACATGTCTTACATTTTTTTATAATTGTCTAAAATAATACGAGGGTCGCCTTTAATCCACCACAACAGTGGCATTAAAAACTTCTCGCATAAATAAACAAATATTAACCAATAAACAGTCTTTAAACGACAGTCTCAACAATTCAAATTTAAATTTTGCGATATTCTTCGCCTCCAATGCACATTATTGGGTTGTACTGCATTCACAATAACACTTGTACTAGAATTGGGCACCGTTTTTAGTTCCGCATACGTATTATTATTCGTATTACCATTTACAATCATTTCTTCATTTACCATTACTGGTTTTAATGGCACAATATCATTCAATGGTTCTTTGATTTGTTCATCTTTTCTTGTATTTTGCGTATATTGTATAGGAACTTTAAATTTTATATTTTTTATCATGGCATGTTTACGATTTTGAAATGATGTTTCATAATGTAACGGTGTATTATTCGATAATATTTTCTGGCTTAATGGTGATGTATCCATATCAGAATTTCTAGATGGTGGTGGACTTTGTGGTGATAAAATTTTTTGATAAATATTCCCTGGATCTAGTAAATCATATGGCTTTTTTGTAGCTGGCGATGGAGCATACTTTAATAGTCCATCGAAATCACTACAAATTAAACGACAAATTAATTAATTACAAATTTAAAATTATCGAAAATTATACCGTTGAATGTTAATGTTATAATTATTTTTAAATGCTGGAGTTTTAAATGCAAGTTTAATCGGTCCATTAATAACAGTACTTGGTCGTGAATCAATTTTTACTGGGGGATTTTCTAGTTTTCTTGTAAAACCTGGCGGTGATTTAATCACATTTACAGCATTTGGATTATCTACGGGCCTTATACGATGTACTACTGTAGGTTTATTTACAATATTTTTTATAACTTCACCCTTTTTACCAGGGTGAGTGTTTTTCAAATGACGATTTAAATTGTCTTTGCGACGAAAACTTGTATTGCAAATACTGCACGTAAAACCTTTTGTTTCTGGAAAAATATATATAGAATCTATAAAAATCCAGTTAATTATCACAATGTAGGAAATTTACCAGCGTGTACGAGACTGTGCCTTTGCAAATCCTTATTATTCACGAACGCTTTTGAACACATTCCACATTCAAATTGTCTAACAGGCAAATGCGACCTTCTATGAACAGATAAGGCCCATTTTAACTTGAATCTTTTTCCACATTGGTCGCACATGTGCACTTTTTCCGCTACAAATAATATTCTCCAATATTTTACCCTAATCATTAATTAAATCTTACCTGAATGACTGGCTAAATGCTTATTTAAATTTGAAGAATGATTAAATCGTGCTGAACACAATTTACAAGCATACGGTTTCTCGCCTTTATGAATAATTGAATGTAAACGTAACGATTCTCTACTTCTATATGCATTTCCACATTCAGCACATACATACGGCTTAACAGTTGTGTGTAATTTTAAATGACGACTTAATTTACTTCGTTCACTGAACGATTTTTGGCAAATATTACATTTATGTGGTTTTGCACCATTATGTTTCATCATATGCACATCGAAATGGGTTTTAAGAACAAATTCTTTATTGCAGATTTCGCATTTATGTGGCTTAACTGCTAAAATGTAAATTTTAAATTCAATCGTTTACTAATTTTTAAGGAATACCTCCAGCACAATAAGTATGATATTTAACGTGAGCTTTTGTTGTGAAACTTTTATTACAAATGCTGCAATTGTACATCAATGGATCCATAACCATTGTAATATGACTTGGAATACTAATTGGCTTGTAAGGGCGTTTATTCTTCGTATTTGATTTTCTTAATTTGTCATTCGATGTTGTAGAACTTGTTGGCAGTGAAAGTTTCTTTTCTGATAAATTTCCATTACACTTTATTACGCCCGTTTCACATTTTATTACATTTTCAGGAACAATGAAATTCTCTTTTATTTCCTTTTCAGTGCATTGCTTACATTTTTCTTCGTCACTCAAAAGACATTTTCTGCACTTTTTGTGGCCACAAGTGTCCTGTACTAACCTATTTGACGGTCCAACACATTCTTGTTTACATTGAAAGCAAATATTTTCCATTTTCGATGTTAGCTCAGTTTTAGGTACTTCTTTATGTAAATTTCTTATTCATCCTAGCAAAATTTAGATATTTTCCAATAAAAAAATTCATCTTTGTTTTTTGTTTCAAACTGACAGCAAGAACTGTCATTTTACATTTTATAAAAGTGGCTCACGCACAAGCTCACGCAGTCAGAGAATATACATACATGATACAACTAGAAGCGACACTGGCGCTGTAGGCGCAATTTCATTTATTATAGTATTTCATCTTTTGAAGGAAGTAAAGGACAAATTTAAAGTCAGTATTTTAAGTAAGGACAAATTAAATATATATATATATATTTAGTGACTTTAGACAAATTATAATGCAACAAATTTTTAAAAAATATTTTTGTTTTTAAATTTAAAAAATGTATGCGTGTCATGATTTAAGAAATGTAAAGTCCCTAAATTAGGGACCCTAAAATTGAGTTAACCTATAAATTAAAGTAAACAGCCAGTATCATTTTAATAGAGGTCTGAGTCTGATGGATTTAAATTTAATAAAAAAAGAAATGGAAAAAGAAAATGAATCAGAGGACGAAGAAATAGAGGATGTAGAGTGTCCGGTAATTCCTTTATCAATTGCCGAATCAATTCCATTAGAACATATAACAAATTTAAAGCCATATATGGAAAGATACTATAGAAACAAATATTTTGTAAATTTTCCAAAAGTTGGTAATTTCGACACGAAGATTTGTATACACACAAATAATGTAATGGTAATATTCCTTGCTGATGGACATGACATTATTCGGAAGTGTGATGGTATCGATTCAATTTC
>SSSI01007021.1:0-25910 GCA_004796505.1 Oryzaephilus surinamensis | reverse complement strand
CATGAAGATTCTAATGGATGCAATTCAACTAGAGAATGTATTGAATCAGTACAACGGATACAAAATTCCAACTTTAAAAGTCACTTGAGAGATTTTGCATATAATTTTGCTGTTGGCGGTGATGGAAAAGTTTACGAAGGCACAGGATGGAATAGAATTGGAGAATATACTAAACGTTATAGATATGATACTACAAGTATTGGAATTGCCATTTTAGGATGTTGGACCAGTAAACATGAAAATAGTAATAAATTATCCAATAAAAAAAAATAAATTTATTTAAATTTCCATTTTATTTAGGTACAATTTCATCAGATAATCAATTGGAAACCGTCAAAAAATTAATATTTTATGGTGTGAGAAAGGGAAAAATAATAGAAAATTATACACTTCTAACACAACAATTAATAGAGCCCCAAAATAGTAGGAATCCTCGTGCGTGTCCTGGAAAAGCTTTATCTGAAGAATTATCAAAATGGCCACATTTTCCTAAACTACAATCAGAATCATAAAAATTATTCCACAAAATATACTTTTCATACAAAAATGGTAACATTAGATGATGATGTAAACAATTCTAACATAATTTACGTAAATTATGACACAAAACTCAAAAATAATAATAGTAATAGAAAAATATACGTATATGTTGTATTTGAGAAAATTTTATTGGAATTAACACCAAACTACATGAAAAACGTTATATTTCGTTTTGGTCAGAGAAAAACGTCAGTGTTTCCACAAATAGAACCCAGGCTATTTTAAATCTTACAAACCATTCTGAAAATGTCGGCTGCATGCAGCATTTTCATTGAAATCGCGAAAAACTATAATCATCATCATCATCTTGAAAAGCGCGTCTATTTATCGTATCCAGTTGTCTGTTTTGACGACGACGACGTCGACGTCGTCGTTTATTCTGATAAAATTTCTATGTGATCGTTTTATTATGTCTAGTCATTTCAAGTCAAAAAGTCCATACTGAATTCTTCTGAAAAATATATACATACTTAGTATAAAAATAATTCGTAAATAATTGCGTGTTAATATTGTTTAAAAATAGGCCGAATCGAATTTCTTAAATCAACAATTTAAAAAAGAATGAACTATTTGTGTTAAAAATCTTCTGTGTTTCGATCAGTTTATTTAAATTTTTCTTATATTTATAAAAGAGCAGGTAAGAATTTATAATTTGTTATATAATACACACGAAATATACAAAAATAACTCACAATTTCCCAATAAACACAATGTTCTGCCTATTTTTCTATCACGTATATGTGCTTTCAAATGTTCATGCTTTTTTTCAGCATTTTTACAGCAAATCACATTCACAATATAAACTTTGTAGTGTATTATAGTTTAGAAATAAAGACGAAGAAAAAATATTTTATATTATAATGTAAGTGCATACCAAAATTTTATATTATTATGAACAATTTTATTAACTTATAATAAAATTTACAATACAATTTAAAATGTTGGGCATGCTGCCTTTTAAAAATTCCATCCATATGAATAATCAAATTTAAAATTATATAAAATAAACATTTACTAGAAATGATACTACAGATTAATTTTTGTTGAAATTTTATTTATATTTTTAGTTAAAACGACAATACAACAATTAATTTTTTTTAACTGTCTTTTTACCATGTAATTTAACCTGTTAACTTATATTAATGCTTTCTAAATTTAATTTGAAAACAGAAGGGAACCTGTTAGTTCTATTAAATTACATGTTTAAAAAAAGTGTATGAATGCATCTCTGAAATGAAATTGTTTCTATAAATAAAACAATTTATGTTCCATGAACTTCTTTTAAAAAAGAAAAAGTTCTATTTGGTTTACTAATAAAATTTTAATTGTTTTCCACACTTCTCATATTATATCTTAAACTAAAAAACACGTGCATAAAATTTATTCACCAATAAAGTTGTTGTGTTTTTTAATAAAATATCAAAAGAAATTAATAACTGACCAACAACCATAACAAAATTTGGCAATATTTTCCTACATTTCACCAAAAATAATCATTTATATACCTGAGAAAACACACACAAACCATATAATTTTAGCATAATGCATTGTTACAAAATAATCGTTAAAATATTTGATAAATAAATATGAAAATGGGATTTTATTAAAAATACTCGTATAAAAAATCATATAATAAGAAAACACATATTATAATTCGATATATAAATTTATTGTAATATTAAAAATTATATCATGGATAGATGCAATCTGTAACAAGGTTAAAAACGTTAAAAATAAATTCGACACACTTCGTTTATATACAAAATATTGGAAAAGCAAATAAAACACATGGCGTTTTCAATTTGTCTATATATTATTTTATATGAAAATATTGTAGCGTCATGTCCGGTCCTGAAAACTTTATAAATTTATAAATGACAAAATCTAAATTTCAATTATCTTTAAAACAACATAAATAATAATAAACAAAACGTGGGCATACACAATTCAACTAAAAATAATACGGAAAATTTACATATGTAGGTGTTAAAAATCGTAAAAATCTAATTGCATGTTAATAACATACAGCTTTAACAACCATTTACTAAAAATAATCAATTCGCAACTTAATAAAAACTATCGATAAATAATATAAACTGGATTATATGTGTATAATACAGGGTGTTTACAAAAGCAATGCCTGCTGGCAAAGGCAACGATTCTAGTGGAAATAATAGCAATAATAATCCCGGTCAACGGACAACATTTCGTCCACCATGGGTGAAGGAGGGACCGAATCCATTGCCAATGCCCACTGCTCCATGGACATTCAAAACGGCAAATAGACGTGATAGCAATACCAGCGATGGTACATCAGAAAATCCATTAGGTAGAAAGAATAATTTTCGATTGAAAACAATCGATATTGAATAAAATTCGTTTTTTTTTTTGAAGCTAATGTCCAACTTCGAAAAACATCAGTTGTTACAAAAGAACCACAAGAAAATGGCAACAAAGAAAGTGTATTCGTTAAACCGGCCCTTAAACCGGTACCACCAAAAGAGGCAACCAGTAGTAAAAAAGATCATAAATTACCATTGCCGAAATTAAATAGCGTTGCTGAACGACAATTAAGAGATTCACCACCACGTAAACCATCATTAACTGTACCGAATAATGAAGAAATCGATAAAGTTCGTCAATATATAAATAAATTTGTATTTTGGCCAATCATGTGACCAATTTCGATTATATTTTTAGGTGACACCAGCCACTAGAAATGCATTAGTGCGTGCAGAAAGTTTACGTAGAATATCACAAACTCCAGCACCACCACCACCAATGCCACCACCACCACCGCCAGTACCAAATATACCGAATGATTTCAAAAAGACACCACTTAATCATGATCAAATTGCCAAATTGGAACAATTAAAGTAAGTCCATCTATTTGTTGAAATATAAAACAAAACGATTTGTGAAAATTCTTTTAGAGCTAGACCAAAAACACGTCCAGATTGGACAGCAATGTTGAAAGAAATTGAAGGTAATAAAAAATTGAAACATGTTGAATGCAATGATCGTTCACAGCCCTTATTGCCAATGGCAAAAGCAAAAGAACATTTCCTGTACGAAAGTGAAAAACCGAATGTACACAATGAATTACTGAAACAAATCCAAGGTGGTATACATTTGAAGAAAGTGAAAACAAATGATAGAAGTAAACCAATGTTGGAGGGTTTAAGAAAGTTTAGACGACAAATGACAATTGAAGAACAAATTCAAAAGTCTATTTCAATGGCCAGCATACCACCAGTAAGAAAATATTCTTATAACATTTTTAAAACATGTTTATATTTAGTAATTACGTGTTTATTGGAATTTTTAGGAAGAAATTGCTGACGAAGCTGATGAAATGGACGATATTGATAAAGTGCGTGATGATTTACAAAGTACTAAACAAATGTTAGCATTAGAATTGAGAAATAAAGAGGCTCAAGAAAGGGAAAATAAAAGACTGCTAGCTAGAATACAAAATTTAGAAGCTGAATTGGAGAAAGAAAGGAGCCGACGACAATCGGGACAAACGAATGGCGTTAAAAATGATGCTGATGAGAAGGTAATTAAATTATTTATTACCCCGTTTTTTTTTTTCTTATAAATTTTCCAAACACGCAGCTGGTGAAATCATTGAAAAAAGAAGCAGATGAAGCACGTAAAACGTCACAAGATTTAGAGAAAAAGTACACACAGGCTGCTGAACAACTAGATAACACTAAATTGAAACTTGATGATGCAATAAGACAGAATCAAATGTTGGAAAAGAAATTACAAGAAGCTTTACAAGGTAAACTCGCCCACTTAATTCATTGTTTAAATGCATTTAAGTGTAAAATTACAGGGAAACGATTATCATTTTCGGATCGTAAAGAAAGCGTAGCTAATGGTGATGATACAGATGATGAAATTGAAGAAGAAGAAAGCACCGAAGAAAGTGGCGATGAAGATAATGAAGAAAAACGCGAGAAAAAATTGCAACGTGAATTGAAACAATTACGAAACAAATTACGCAACTTTAAGAATAAAGAGGACAATGCGAAGAAAGAAAGAATTGCTTTACGAGAAATTATCAAAAAACATCAATTGGCTATGAAAGAAGAAAAGAAGAAATATAAACAATTGAAGAAGGAAGTGGACAAAATGGCAGCTTTGATGAAAGAATCCAGTGATGATGAAGAGGAGGACGAAGAGGATGAAACCATTGAGGAAGAGGACGAGGAAGAGACCGAAGAGGAGGAAAGCAGTGATGATGAAAGTGAAACAGAGGACGAAAGTGATTCGGAACGTAGTCAAAGTGAACCGGAGGACGCACCACCAGATAAGAAAAAGCAGAATTTATCGTCACGTGCCAAACGACACGAGAATATACTAAATGCATTGAAGAAGGGTAACTTTATGCTAAAAACTAATGCAGAACGACTACAAGACGATTTAAATAAACAAAAAGAAATGACCGAATCATTGCAACAAGATTTAAATTCTGTTTTATCAGAATTTGGTTAATAACGTATTTAGATTTCGCACAATTTATTTATATATTGCAAAGTTTAACAGTTCATTATTCACAATTGTCAGTATTTAATGATATAATCGCTCAAAATTTCTCATTTTGTATTTTTTTCTTTCGCTGGTTGCCAAATTTTTGCTATAATTTTAATGCAATTACATGTAAATATCTATACAAATAACGAAAACGTAAACAAAGAAATTTAAATGTTTTTGTAAATATATACAATTTTCTAACTGCACTAGATAAGTAACGTACATTTTTATATATTTTATGAGGATGCTGATTAAAAATAAAGTGTGATTCGCTTAAAATTGTTATTTTCAATTTCCTAACCTCGTTATATAAAAACTTTTTTAACACATGAATAAACATTAACTAAAGTAATAAATACAAGGAATAATGCTTACCTATACCTTTAGGCCCTTATTGGTGTAAAACACTCTTTTAATCACTGATTTTTTTCAAAAATAATCAAAATAAACACAATACAAACATTCAAACAAGGAAACTTTCTGTCAATTGACAGTTACGATGCCACATGGTAACCACTACTACGAATGAAAAAACACTAAAAATTAAAAATTTATTCAAAAACTTTATAATTAAAGAAAATCTTACTTAAATCTAATATAGAGCAATAAGGGCAATTCTCAATAAATTCAGTAACCGTTTTAAATAAATCATTGTACAAATACAAAACTCCTGAATCAATTGGAAAATTAGTGTCATCTACAATGGATGAAATATTAAACAAATTTTGAAAGTACACTAATTGTGAATTTAAATCTGATTCTGTGTATAATTGTCTCAAAAATCCAACATTACACCTATTACATTTGCCTAACAAATTTCCTATTAAACAATTTTTAGTTTGGCTCCTACAGAATTTATTTTCGCATTCATAAACTAATTCTTCATATTTTCTTACAAAACCGTCCATTTGAGTCATCAGTTCTGTTTTTATAGAAGGAATACAGTACATTGGCTTAAATTGACATTCTACATTTATGCATGCATTTAAAGCTGGCTCACCATTTCGTAAAAATTTGTCTATTATATTTTTCTGTTGGCAGGATGGACATATAAACGTAAATTTTTCGTAAGAATCAAAATTATCAACATTTACGACTTCATTATAATCATTTTGTTCAAATACTGACTCAGTTTCTCTCTCCCCAATATTAAAATCAAGAATATGATTCAATTTGTCTTCGAGCCCCTTTATAGGACTGCACAAACGCCGTACAATCGGATATATTTCTTGATTTAAATAAAAATCTATATCGATTTTATATTTTTTCGATGTTTTAAAAATGACTACATGTTGAGCAAGTCGGGATTTTCTTTTATTGTTTTCGGTTTCATCCAAACATACCACATAAGGCACTATGTCGCCTTGTTTTAGTTTAGAGTTAAATTGTTTATTATAATTTCGTGCCGCCTGCACATACACAGGAATTTGTTTATTATAAGATTCTAAAGGTTTATTTAATTTATTATTAATAACCAGTAAATGCAGGGGAATAGCATTTCTTTTCAAATCCTCCACAGTTTTCGCAACAATTCGTTGTATATTCTGAAAACGGCATTCAAACGTTTGATCCTGAAGAATTTCATCCAAAATTTGCTTGCCAACTATGCAAGACAATTGCGAATAATCTCTTCGTACAATGTCGATACCTAAAACCGATAAAAATCAATTAATTACAATAATAGAGATAAAATTCCTTTTTAAAATTGTTTAAAACAGTTCATCTTCATTCGGAAGTTAAAAATGAAGCTAATAACTTTAGTTACAACCCTAATCCTTATATTCCACAGCTCATCCTTAGCAGTAAGTTAATTATAATGTTTAACAAAACGTAGATGTAATACAATTTTTAGTTAACAACTCAATGGCGACGATTTCCGGTAATTAAAACGGTTGTCCAAGTTTTCGGTCTGCTAGATAGGGCAGAATATGGTGAAGTGGAACCATATTCACGTCCATTTCAAGTTATGATAAGGGTTGATAACGAAAGTACATACAGTGGATCGTTAATATCGCAAAATTACGTTCTAACAACTGGTCATACAATTTTCAAGTAAATTTATTTCACGATAATATTAAAAAATCAATTGAAACATCTATTGTTTATTGTAGTAGTGAAGTTTGCGAATTATTTTTCGGAATACACGATTTAGATTTAGACCTAGAAGATGAATCAACAAAAATAGTAATCACCAACCAATGGACTATTCATCCAGAATTCAGTTATGATACAGACGAGGGTTTATTTAACGATATAGCATTAATTGAATTACCTGAACCGATAACATTTAACGATCATATCCAACCAATAAGTTTACCATCATCGATCGATGAACAATACGAAGGTGAAAAAGTGTTTCTTAGCGGATGGGGCAACAATGACCCCGATGATACTGTTTTAAAGGGTTTAGAATTGGAAATAATTAGTAATGGAAGATGTGAATCGAAATTGAACCGAATTATTCGATATAGTTTGATGTGTACGAGCGGAGCAGACAAAGCCGGCGGTTGTGAAGAAAGAGGAGGAGCACCTCTTACACACAATGGGATTCTAATTGGAATCTTATCATATTCTTCGTATGTTTGTGATTTGGGAAAACCATCAGTTTTCACAAGAATAAGTGCCTACCTCGACTGGATTGAAGAAAATTCCGATGTGAATATAACGCGATCTTAAATTAACAATTAATAATAATAATTAAGATAATAAATTGCAATAAAAATATTATTAGAAGAATTTTTGTGTTTATTTTTTAAGTTGATTTCATAATGAATGCATTTATATTTATTTGTTTCTTAACAATTTTATTTAAAGAGGTAAATTAATTATTAAATTTTACGTTTAAAATTTTAATTGTTGTATTTTAGTATAATGCAGAATCTGCATTTGTTAACGTATCGATACCAAAAAATGCAATACCAAAAGGAATAGTGCCCCATTCAGCCCCGTATGTGGTTGGTATATTTTTAAAAGAAGATGCCTTTTGTGCTGGCACTTTAGTTACAGCGAAACACATTCTTACATCTGCAATGTGCATCGATGAGTAAATATTTTAGAATAAACTCTGGAATATTTTAAAAAACCAATTTGTTTTAGTCAATCTTGGGCAAAAGTTGTTTTAGGGGTTCACAATATCCTCCACAATGAATCCACACAAATTATAATCAACACCACTTATATGTGGCAACATCCGGACTTTGATTACAACGATCATGGAACTTACAATGATATAGGAGTCATCGAACTACCCCATAAAGTCAAATTCAACTCTAATATAAAACCAATTGCATTAGTTAGCGAACATGGTGGTTCTTTTGAAAGTCGAAATGCAACAGTTATCGATTGGCTTTTAGTACTAGTCGGCCATCCTAGTGTACACGATTTAACAACAGATTTAAAGCAAACAGAATTGCCAATAATTTCAAACGACAAATGCGAAGAGAAAATAGGTGTGAAAATTCGTAAAGAAATGATTTGTACGAAAGGAATTGATGGTATCGATAATTGTCCTCATCATCCTGGTGCACCACTAGTATACAACAAACAATTGATTGGAATTGTTTCATTTGCGAATTTCTTGTGTAATATGAGTCTGCCAACGATTTACACGAGAATATCAACATATAGATCTTGGTTATCGGTTAATTTTGATATACCCGAATAATAACCATTAAATTTATAGTTATTTACGATTATTTGAATTGTTTTCAAAAACTCATTAAATAAATAGCATATTTTACCTACATTGAAGACTTTTATTTTTTATATTTATCCTCAAACACAGTGAAATTATTTTACGAAAAATGAAATCGTTTGTGATTATTCTAGTTTTGAGTTTAATTTTATCCCTGTTACTTGAAGTAAATAAATGTATTTACGTTATTTTTTTAAAAACTAAAATAACTAATTTATTTTAGACTAGTTTTATTTCCGCCAGACGGCACTTTAGAAGAAGACCAAAAAATGGTTTTCGTAAAGTTGTTAAGCCACATTCACACCCTTATCAAGTAGGAATTTATCTGCCAAATGAGGAATTTTGTAGTGGAGCGTTAGTATCACCTAAATATGTTTTAACATCATCCAGTTGCGTGGAAAAGTAAGTAAAAATTTTCCAAAAACAACAAAAAAAAGACTAAGAGAACATATTTTAGTACAACTGCAGTTCACATTATACTTGGGGCTCATAACATAGCGAAAGAAGAATTTAGTCAATATCGATTAATCAGTATTAATAATACGATTAACAATGATTTAGCCCTTGTTGAGTTGCCAGTTCCTGTTATTCTAAATAAATTCATTGGAATCATTCCAATTGCATCGAACGATTCTTATTCTTATCCCGGAGAAAAGGCTCTACTAGTAGATTGGTATCAAGCAAGAAAAGGATTTAAACAACCATTAAAGGCATCACTTTTACAAGTAATACGTAATCAGAGGTGTAGTTTTATGTTGAATGTAGAAATAAGTGAATCAATGATTTGTACAATACCATTACGAAGAACTATTAACGGTTGTACGGACCATCCAGGGGCACCTCTTATTCTAAATGGTCAATTAATTGGTATTGTGTCATATGCAAATAGGTATTGTGAAAATGGAGATCCTCTCATTTACTCAAATGTTAGATATTACTGGGAATGGATTAATGAAATCATTAACAAGTCTGCATAAATTCATCTATTGTATTCGTCTTGTATGTCCTTGATGGATTTTCCAGTAAAAATTAAATTAAATGATGGTGCTAAAAAATTATATACTGTAGTTTTGCATTTTATCCTCAAACTAAACAATTATAATAAAATTGGAATTAATTTTCATATTTTTTTTCTTAAAAACAATTATTGTTATCTTAATTTACATATTTTAGATTAGAAGATATTTTATTAGGTATTATTGATTGATTAAATTCCGTATATTGTTTATTCTATAATTTTTGAACAATTTTAAAATTAAACTGAAATTAAAATATTTAATGTAGTATTGTGTCTTGAAGAGCAAAAATGAATATTAGACAATAGATCGCCAATCACATAATTGATATTGTAATTATAAATTTTCGAAAATTAATAAAAATACCAAACATATAATATCTTGTATTTTATTTTATACTGTTTTATTGTTAAATACGATTGTATATCACTTTACTAAATATGAAATCGTTGGTTTTAATAATTCTATTCATTATTTCAACAATTCAAGCACGACCTAAATTCGAGACAATTTACGATTTCATGTTTAGCTTTAAAAGAACTCCATATCATACTGATGTCCCTCCACATTCACGTCCATTTCTAGCCCATTTATTAATAAATAAAAATAGTACATGTAGTGGAGTTCTAATATCGCCAAATTATGTTTTAACATCAGCTAGTTGTGTTTATGGGTACGTAAAAATTATTAAAATCACAATATAAATGAACACTGTTCTATTTTAGTCAAAAATTAATTAAAATCATTTTGGGAGCCCATAATATCGCCATTGTAGAACCGGAATCAATTCGAATATGGACATCCAGTTATACTATTCATCCGAAATTTAATTACGGCCGTGATGGCATCGACTACGATATAGCCCTTGTAAGACTTCCAGAACCAGTCAAATTATCGAAATACATAAAAATCATATCGATACGAGCAAAGAAAACTCGTTATTATATACGTAGAAGACCCGAAGTAATTGAATATAGTCCAAATGTCGGACATTATCAACCGAAAGTGGTACAAAAAATGGTACTAAGTGTAATTAGTAATAAGAAATGTACGGAAATGGCACATTTTTTTATATCTGATTATATGTTATGTACGGCTCCTGTAAAACCTAATATTGATAGTTGTGTTCATCTGCCTGGTGCACCACTAATATATGATAATACATTAATTGGTATTGCAACATACGGAAATTTTATGTGCGATATTGGTTCACCGAATATTTTTATAAATATTGAGGCCCACAAATCATGGATTATCGAAAATACTGATTTGTACGAATAAAATACATTTTTAAATTGAAATTGTTTGTTCTTTTTATTATAAAACAAATGTTTTCCTACAAATTATTCCTGTGTCTTGTGTTTTTGACCACAATAATCAAGGTAAATTTTTAATGGCATTGTTAATGGCCTCCGTAATAACATATCAATTTAATTTAGAATGTAATCAATGACTGCAACGACTTTTTGCCATCAAGTTTCTATGAAATGGCCAGAAATAAATCGTATGTATCAGTCTTTAAGCCCATTTCAACAGCTGCATTGTATTTTAGCAACGATGATTTCTGTGTTGGTTCTTTAATATCACATAATTACGTATTAACAGTGGCCAGTTGTGTTAAATAGTAAAAAAAAAAACAAGAATAAACAGAAATTAACAAAATTTAAGCAATTTTCTTTCAGTATGGATTCGGTGGTTGTAATTTTGGGCGCTTATCATTTACAAGAACCAAATGTACGTGATCAAATTATGTTACGTAGTACCAAAATGAAAATTCATCCCAATTTCATAAATGATGAGTACATTTTGAACGATATAGCTTTAATTAAATTGCCACATTCAGTGAAATTCAACAAGTTTATTCAGCCAGTTCGTTTGCCACCCGCAGATACCAATATGAGTGCGTACGCTGGCCATTATGCACATCTCATCAATTATGAAGATATTGATGATGAACCAGCCCATTTAGTTTATCGACCATTGAAAATAATTACCAATAAAGATTGCCATTATAAGATATTGAAATCGTTAACATTGGAGACGTTAATGTGCACCAAAGGAGTAATAAATTTTAGTGGTTGTGAAGAAAATGAGGGCTCCCAACTAATTATTAATAATACTTTAATGGGTATGATGAGTTATGCCTTTTTTACTTGTCACGTAAAAACACCACTACTTTATACAAGAATATCAGCGTTTAGAAAATGGATATCAGAAAATTCTGATGTACCTCTTGAATATTAAATAAATAAATATATTAGTCATAAGATAACTATTTTGTATTAATTTTTGCTAACATTAAAATTTTTATATGTAATTATAAAGTAATTTCTTATAAATCATTAATATAATTATTGAACTTTATAAACAGTTTCATCCAGTAAAATTATTTATTCCATATCAATATATAAAAATGAAAGTAACACTTATTTTATTTCAAATTTTAGTAACATCAAAGGTAATGAAATTAAAGAAATCAATACAATATAAACTGTAATTTTTTTTTCTTTAGTGTTACGGTTTTTTTTTCATGCATTTGAAACAAGGTGAAAAAGTTGTACCCCATTCTCGGCCATATCAAGTTGTTGTAACACGACCGCAACTATTTTGTAGTGGAGTTTTAATTTCTACTCAATATGTCTTAACAGCTGGACATTGTTTGGAAAAGTAAATTAAAAAAAAAAAAAACACAACCATATCTCATAATTTGAAAAATTTCAGAACGAAAGAAATAAGTGTAGTTTTCGGTGTACACGATTATGAAGAACCTGGACCGAATCAGTTCATTTACAATTGTACCAATTTTACTATACACGAAAATTTTAAGTATAATCCAAGAGAGGTACAAGATGATATAGGAATAATACAATTACCACAACCAGTACCATTCAGTCAGTATGTACAACCGATCAAATTAGCTCCATCTGACAATTTAACGAACACCTATTGTGGACAAAATGGCATTCTTAGTGGTTGGGGATTAACAATGGATTCTTTTTTTGAATTTTTTATATTACGACAACACAATGTGACTGTAATAACTAACAAAGAATGTTCAGGGGCTATGGGTACCACGATACCAGATACACAAATGTGTACAGATGGAAGTTTAATTATTGGTGCCTGTGTAAGAGACGCTGGGGCCCCATTTACAATTGATGATAAATTAATTGGCATTGTGTCTTATTCGAATTTAATTTGCGATTCTGGCTTTCCAACTGTTTATATGAAAATTTCTGCTTATAGAAAATGGATTGCACAGTATTCGGATGTACCAGAAATCGATTAACTTTGTATAAAAATTAAATAAATCTTACCCTTATAAATGATTTCTTCATTTTCTGATCGAATTGCTGCATACTTCTTCTTTCCCAACAACAAAAATTTCTTATATACGGTCTCAATTTTCAACTCAATGTAAGAATATTGTTGATTTATTTCTTTTATAATTTTTTCACCCAGTTCAACACATTTTCCATAATTTGTTAAGTTTGTTTTAATCATAAGAGAATCTGTATCACCATAAATCACATTTAAATTAAATTTTTCTTCAACGATATTAACTGCATTGATTAAAATGTCTCTTCCTTTACTTGTAATCGTTTGTGCCAAATTTTTAGCATAGAATCGTGAATATTTTGAGCCTAAACAACCAATTACAGTATTTGCAAGCATTTTTAAAGCTTGTTTAACAATTTCATTGTTACTATTTCTTCTCATGTCTAGTAATTTTTTCATTTCAGCTGGAAGTATGCCCTTTTGTTGCCCAGTAAAACAAATATTATATTCTAGAATAATACTCGGATACAGAGAACGAAAATCCAGTAATAAGATATAATTGTTTTCGTATAAACCAATTTGAGGGTCAAGAACTAATCCACCAGATAATTGTTCTCCATCCTCTTCAATTTCATTAACAGCATCGGGTAAAAGATATCCATTATAATAAAAACTGTTGTTTAATAAAGATTCGACTAGATGCATTCTGCCACAATTTAAGGATTTCGACAAAGTACAACCAGTTAATTTTGTTATTTCAAATCCTAATTGAATTGTATTCAATTTGCAGATAATTCGAAAGATTTGTAAACAATCGTAAATTGTAAAAGTGATTAACTGTGGCAGTTTTTCAGGACTAGCTATCATTTCAAGCACTTGATAATCAAGTAAATCAGTCTTTTTGTCTGTTAGTACGTTCAATATATCGACACAAAGTTGTTTTAAATCGTACGAACGTAAATTGTGTGTTTGTGCCACACTCTTTTCAATATCACATGTAATTCGCCCAAGAAATAAATATTTCTCGTCCATGTAATTTTTTTTAAAACGTGAAAGTTTTACAATATTGTCAATTTTGTGATTTAGTAAATTTTTATACATTATTTTCATAGTGTTATTGTATAAATTATGGCCAATTATAATATCTGGATCGATTTTAGTTAATTTCATAATGAAATAATTTAACAGTGCACGTTCTGTACTAGTTTTTTGGACTATTGTTAAGTCATATTTGCTCAATTGAACATATAAATCCTTTTGTTGCGCCAGTGGAATTTTTGAATCGGAAAACACTTAAAATTGTTTAAAAAAAATTGTTAAAATTACGAAATTAAAACAAAATTACCATAAATTTACCACAAAAGTCTTCGTCAAAGTGAAAATCATTATTCTGTGCATCTAAACGAAAATTTCTTTGCACCAAACTGGATAACATAACAATTTCGTTATTTCCTGTTTCAGTATTTGGTAATGTACGTAAAGATAAAGTAAGTGCAACTAAAGGTGGTGGTGCCAAATTACAGTTTGATATATTTTTTATATTATCTAAATAAGAACAGGCAACTTCCATTTGACACCAACTGGTAAAAGTGGTTACTTTAGTAAATTTGTTTATTTGTAGCCAGCACGGTCCTTTTATATTATTATACAACATAAATGTGTCTATAAAAGATTTTTTAATGCCGTATATTTTGGAAAATGTAGCTGGAGTCATCGAGGAATCAAATCTAATTTGATTACATTTTGCCTAAATAAAAAATTTGAATAGATTTTTAAAAACAGAATGATTAATTTATCTCTTACTGAATATTGAATTTCCATAACTGGTATATCGTAAGCATTATCAAGACACTTCTTTTTAATCATTCTCGATCTAAAAGTGAAAACTTTGATGGGTTTCATGTATTTCTTATTAAATTCAGTATGTAAATTTTTATAAGTGACTTGAACGCCTGTAGATTCTCCATTTTCGTCTACCACCTATAATAAATCGATTATTTATTTCTGACTAATTTAGATATAAAACTGCTTACAAATTCTCGTGGAACTACATACACAACTCTTGGGACTTCGACTCTTACACAACAGCTAACATAATCATTTTTATTGACTAACGCTTTACCAAACAGGTAAACAGTACCTTTGTCCTTATAATTAGATTCCTCGAAAACATCTAACCAGTAAAATTGTATAAAATTGGTTTTATTGAATATATTAGGGTTATAATTCGGATTATTAGTGGGCCGTTTAATGTCAGCAGTATTTTTTGCATCTTTCCAATCATTTTCGACATACTCGTACAAACATTGCTGACTATTGTTCTCTTCAATATCACTAAGATCTTCAGTATCTAGTTTTATACGTTTGGGACGGTTTTCTGTAGGAAAAATTTCTGAAGAAATTTTTTTTGTGCAATTTAAAATATACCTGAACTATACATTGTTATAATTCATTAGAAGTATTAAATTTTAAAAATTATAACGAAAATTAAATAAAAATGAAATTATAAAGTAATTTTTGGAGACAAATCAAATCACAGCAATTTTTAACTTGTTTATTCTTGTTTTGAGTTCGGTTATTTTGATTGTTGATGTTGAGGTTATTTAAAACGTGATCACGTGTTGATCACGTGCAAACTTTGACCAATCAGAAACCATATATGCTTCTGACCAACAAATTTGGTGCAAATAAACTACAGAAATATTTTTTGGAACTACTCTGTGTTCTATTAGAGTTTCAAGATTCATTTTAATGTCAAACAAAGAGAGATAGAAACGAAAGTTAAGCTTCTGATTGGCTTATTTTCAAGTCCATTTCATTCTTTCATCGCGTATTTAACTTCAACTGAAACGATAACATTTAAAAAGAATTCACTTTAAAATTTGGTAGAATGTTAATCTTTTGTTCGTGTCAAAGTAACGTGTAATGCCAAACAGATAATTTACAATATTTTTATACAAATTTACTAAATAGGCATGGAGTTTAAAGTACTTACACTAAACTGCTGGTTTGTGTCGGAAACAATATTTAAAAATTATCATTATTAACAAAAAAATTGATTGTAGGGGTTTAGCAGTGGTTTCCAAAGACCGTTCAGCCCGCATACAAGCCATCGCAGACATTATTGCCAACAGTCAATACGATGTTGTATGTCTGCAAGAAGTGTGGGTCGATTCCGACTTTAATCTCATAGCAAGTAAAGCCTCAGGTGTTCTGCCATACTCGCATTACTTCCACAGGTATAAAATACAATTTAAACTGAATGTAAACAGTTTCATTATGTGGGTTTAGTGGTGTTGCTGGATCTGGTGTTTGTATATTATCGAAATATGTGATAGAAGAAGCCTTCTTCCATCAGTGGGCCGTAAACGGTTACATTCACAAGTTCCAGCACGGTGATTGGTTTGGTGGAAAAGGTGTTGGTTTGTGTAAACTCAAAGTGAATAACTATAGAATTAATGTTTATTCAGCGCATGTAACTTTAACAAAAATTATCATTGTCCTTTAAAAAAACTAAGTATTCTTTTAGCTTCACGCCGAATACGACCGAGACTGTGATGAATATCAGGCCCATCGTGTTCTACAGGCTTTCGATACTGCTCAATTCATTATGCTCACCTCCAGTAATGCTGATTTAGTTATTTTAGCTGGCGATTTAAACACAGAACCTGGAGATTTGGCGTACAGGTAAAAATATCAGAATCACGAAACGTGTATTGTTGGTTGCGGAATCACATATCACGCAAATCATTAAATTTAATTTTTTTTATAAAATCCTAACAGATTGTTACTGAGCGTGCCAGGTTTGATGGATTCATTCACGGAATGGGGTCAAACACCCGAAGATCTAATTGCTACCAACGACAGTCTTCTAAATAGCTATACAAATCCTAGTTTAGTTAAGAAAAATATTCCTGGTAAACGAATCGATTATATTATGTACCATCCGGGTGCAAATGTACATGTTGATTTGATAAACTACGATTTACCGTTGCCGAATCGTGTTCCTGACGAAAATTTCAGTTATTCTGATCACGAAGCAGTATCAGCAACATTGTATTTAAATAGTAAAGAAATTTTACACAATTTTATTAACGATGAGATTAAACAGACTACATTAGAGGAGAGTGTAAGTGTGTGTAATGATGCTTTAGCTAATTTGATGAAAAATAAAACAACGTATTTTTTAATGTCATTTTTTTTGTTTGTAATATTACTGGTAACGTTTTGCATAAGTTCTCCTGTCGGATATGTTGTACTGTTTTACATTTTTAAACTTTTATTGAGCATAATAATAATTTTTTCAATTTTAATGGCCACAATTTGGCACAGAATTGAAAAACATGGTATATTAGCAGGAAAACTGGCAATGGAAATTAGTTTAAAAACATTGAAAAGTAAAAAAACTTGAATTGTTTGTAAAAATAAAACTACTTTTAACTAGATTAGATTTTTATAAATTGCATTTAAAATTTTATATGTACTTTTGAAAATTTTGCTCACATCATATCATATTCTAAGTATTATATTATTAATTCTAGTTTAAAATACTAATTTGTTATATTTAAAATGTCCAATATTATACGTAATTTTTTTAAATAAAATATACTTTATAACGTCAAATAACGTGGTTTATTAGTATGAGTAAAGGAAAAATAAAACTAAAGACTACATTTGGTGATGTATTTTAAAATGATATGGCAGTGTAAAAAAAAATACAAAAACATTAAAAAATCAAAGTGCATACAAAATTAAAATTCACTAAATTACGAATAAATAACAGATTCCTATAAACTATTTGTTTTTTATAAAAAAATATATAAAATAAATCCAGTACCCTAACAAAATAAATAACAAAATTTATAATTTACTTGGAATCATTAAGTAAAAAATGGCATTTACCTAAATCTATCAGACTTATAATAAAATAAAAATTAAAAATTTCCGAAACATGATATATATATGTATCTTTTCATCAATTTCTAAGTTCATCATACGTTACTATATATTTTTGTATATTATATGTATATTATACAATTTTTTCTATTTATTTTACATTGTATATTAATCTATATAAATTTGACTATTTCATTAAAGATATAATTTAAAATTGCGTTAAACCCAAACACCATGAGGATTTTTATTTGTTGGTACAGCATTCTCAAGTTGTCTGGGTGAACCAATCATTTTACGTGTACTACCTGATTTCGTGGGTCCCTCTAAAATTTGCCTTATATCTTCCGGTGGTGCAATACTCAAACTTTGCAAATTTGCCTCTTTCATTTCGGACACTAAATGTTCTACTTGCTTTTTTTTCTCTATTATTGCTATCTCAAGTGCTGCGACCTTTCGGTATAAACCATCACTATTTAATGAACAATCGAATAATGGCCAACTCACCTCTTTTTTCAATGTTTCCGCTGTTAAATGGTGCAAATCGGCACTTTGTTTTGCCAATTCAATATCTTTTTGTATATGTTCCATTTCTAATAATAAATTACGCTCCATTTGCTTTCTTGTTTCCGTTCTCCTGTTTTGTGCTCTTTGCTCCATATGTAATTCATCCATAACCAATCTAATTTTATTCTTACATTGTAATAATTCCGTTTCACAATTTGCCAATTTGGAACGTAACAACGTTATTTCCGATTTTAATGTTTTTTCTTGTTGTTTAACTATTTCACTTTCCTCTTCAACGTAATTCAATGCTTGAATCTGCGAAAATATAAATATTCATACTCGTATTTGTTTTACTTTTAAATTATATTACTTGATCTTGGTTTGTTTTGCTTTCATTCGTAGCTGCAATTAATTCCTTTGTTATATAATCCAATTGTATTTGTTTTTCCCTTTCTTTATTCTCCCAGAATACAATTTCAGCATCAAACTGTAAAGGAAAATTTATAAATTAACAAATATTTGTCGTTTTACAAATATTACTTTAGTGAGATCGGCTTGTTGATTCGTCAATTTTTCCCTTTGATAATTAATTAACGCTATTAATTCCCTATACTGAGCATTATACATCACATTTTTGCTTTGTTCCCTATCTTTAGCACACTTATTCGATTCTTGTAGAATGTTTTTCTTAAATTTATCACTTGAGGTAGGTGGCGGTGGATCTCTGTACGGTGGTGGAGCTGGTGGATCCTTGTATGGAGGTGCTGAACGATGACTAGGTGAATCGGATAGATCTGAGCCGCTGTAACTGCTTTTTTTTGGTGAATTGTGCAGCGAGGATGACTCTTTGACTTCTAATGCAACTGTTCGCACTTGTTGGACCCCTTTTACAACACCCACATTCTCGATGTTCGCTATTTGATTGCCATTGAGCGTTAAAGATTTTTGTATATCTCGTTTTGTAGGCGATTCTATGGTTACATTTGTGTTGAGGGATGTTTTTGATTTGTTGCTCGTTTTGTTGTTTTCAGTCCATTGTAGGATGAATTGGACATCGTTGGAATATTCCCCCCATTTCATTAAGATCTAAAATAGGCATGAATAAACAATGATTCAAAAATGATTCATTGTTTTTGATTGGAATTGTACCTTCATGGGATTCTCCGTTGGTGATAATTGTCGTTCGTTGTTTCTCCATCGTTCAATTAATGTAAAACGTCCAGATTTACCAGTAGCATGTGCTAATGCAAATACAACATCCTAAAACAAGCAATTGAATTGTTTTTCGTAAAATATTATTAATTCTTTACTTGGCAAGTGGTCCCTTCTGTAACTCCACACACTATCCGTTGTATGCCTTCCACCCAAACTTTTAATTCCATTTTATAACAGTATTTCTATTGCTAATAATGTACACATCTAAATATTTTTTACAAAATAAAAAAATTGATTAGTAAGTAAATGAATGTTTTTATTTTGCCATTTTTTTTAAATTTCACCTGAGCAGTTAGTGAAGAATTTTTGTTATACATAACTAGAAACGTATTTATGTACCCAAATATGAGAAAATTGTTTTCTCTTGAAGCACCATTTTAATTCAATTAATAAAAAATTTGTGATTCACATAAAATAAATTCAACAAAATTTACATACGTCAAACGTCAATGTCAGACAAATATGAGATTTCTGTAAAATTTTTCAGTTACAGTTTTCTGTAAAGTTCTAACCTATATTTAAAGTATTTGGCGCCAAAGTGACAAATTATATGTGAAGTTGTATATTTTGTATAAAAATTACTAAAAATTGTATAATTATTTCAGTATTTAGCAATGTCGGAGTAAGTTTTCATCATACAAATTAAAAAATTTGTGATAAAAATATTTCCTCTCAACAGGATATTAAAAAATGGTTCTGATAGGGTTACAATTGAAATAACTGTTGATAAGGGCAAAGCACAAATTGACAGTGCTTTAAAAACAATGAACGGCCAAAACGGGGAAAACTGTGACGACCACGAAGAGTACCAATATTTAAACCATATTAAAAAGATAATTGAGAAAGGTAAAAAGCGTTTAGATCGTACTGGAGTTGGAACGTATTCAATATTTGGTGCACAAATGCGTTATTCGTTAAAAAATGATGTATTTCCTTTACTGACCACCAAACGGGTATTCTGGCGTGGAGTGGTTGAGGAATTGTTGTGGTTTATACGTGGTAGTACGAATGCCTTTGAATTACGTGAAAAAAACGTTCATATTTGGGATGCAAACAGTACAAGGGAATTTCTTGACGCTGTTGGCTTAAAAGATCGCGAGGAAGGTGATTTGGGCCCAATATACGGCTTCCAATGGCGTCATTTCGGTGCTGAATATAAAGGAATGCACAGCGATTACAAGAATAAGGGAATTGACCAGTTGGCGCAAGTTATTCAAACAATTAAAACGAAACCAACTGATAGAAGGATAATTATGTGCGCTTGGAATCCCATTGATATACCCGAAATGGCTTTACCACCCTGCCACTGTTTAGTACAGTTTTTTGTCGAAGATGACGAACTTTCCTGTTTATTGTATCAAAGATCTGCAGACATGGGACTTGGAGTACCATTCAACATTGCCAGCTATTCCCTCTTAACTTATATGATCGCACATGTTACTGGATTGAAGGTTTTTTTTTCCATAAATTCCTCAAATTTTGTGTGAAAATATTTATTTTAGCCTGGAGAATTTATTCACACCCTTGGAGATAGTCATGTATATGTGAATCATATCGAACCATTGCAACAACAACTCAAAAGAAAGCCAAGAAACTTTCCAAAGTTAAAAATTAAACGTAAAGTTGAAAATATTGAAGATTTTACTGCTGATGATTTTGAATTGATTGATTATAAACCACATCCCAAGTTGCAGATGGAGATGGCTGTTTAAATAAGGTCTGTCAATTTTTTTTATTTTGGATAAAAAGGATTATATATTTGAAAGATCAGAATTATATATGAAATTTAACTAAATTCAGTATTATATTTTGAATAAAAACATCATCTATTTAATTAAAAACGTATTTAATTTTCTAATACCTAATATAATTTACAAAGTACAAAAATTGAGCAAAATATAATATGCCACCCTCACTAATTTATTAAATTTTAATATTTTACTTATGCTCTTCTTTGGCATCTTTACATTTAAGCCCTAGATTGTCCATTTTCCACTTAACAAAATAAATAGGAGTAACAAAATTAGCATGCAACGTACGCCGCATTATCTACACCTTTTTGCTGATTTTTTATAATTAAACTATTATTATTGCACATTTCCGTGGTCATAATAGCACCAATCGTGCTAATTTGGATCTTACATTCCGGATCAGGTATAATTCTTTTGTATAATTTCCTAGCAATTATCATAAGTAAAATCATTTCGGTCAACATTAACGTATTGTGAATCACTGAAAGGAATATTAGTATTCTTACAAAATATTTTTCATAAATTTACTAAAAAACTTACGATTTGCATACACTTGTGGTGTAATTGGTGGTCTACAAGGAAGCACATCGAACCATACTAAAGCTCTGGTAGCCAATCCTTGCATTTTAGCTAGCAATAATACCATTTGAAGTACCATAAATTTCCCAATCAACAAAAACTCATCACCAAGACTGCCTTTTAACAGATTTATCGTCATCGCCATACCCCAAACGCCAAAAAGAATAGAAATAATGATGATTGGTTGTAGATACATGTAATTGACTTGGTAAAGACTTTCTCGTTCGGCCCACATGACTAAAAGGGTTAAATAGACAAGGCCTTGTACGACAGGCAGTTGTAGGACCAAGAGTCGTAGCCTTTGAACAGTTTTTCTGTAGAAATAAAATATACAAGTTTAGGATTTACGATGTTTTATAATTTTTTTGGGGTATACTTTGAAACTTCAAATGATGGTAAAAAGAAACAACAAGGATAACAACAACATGGTCCAACGCGTAAACTTAACGTACTCGGCTTAACTTTCTTGACAAGTTCCGCTTCTCCTCCACAATAAGCAACAAACAAACAAAATAATTGATACATGCCAGCCATAAACATGCCTTGTGTAATTGCTTCAGCTAATAAATGAGATCTTGGTACGAGTATAGCGAAGTAAGTGACCAATGATGTTACCTAAGTATTACATTAGAAAGAAAGTATATTATAAAATTGTACAAGATAACATTTATATATATAATGGGTATATGATATTAACGTACCGGATATACACCGATGACGAAAGCCGAATGGGCTTTCACCCGAGACGAAGAATTTTGCATTATGTAACGTAATGTGTCTATGAACATAATGAGAACCAGTGCAACAGCTGCTGTACCAACAGTTACCACTGTTATACCATATACATTGGTGGCTGAAATAGGAAAATTTTTCGAAATATTCATTAAAGTTGATATTAAATAAATGAAATTTTTGAATGAATTTTATTAAAAGAATTGTTGTTTGCATTGAATTGATTTTGAGGAATAAGGAAGGAAATACGAAAGCCTTGTTTTGGATAAAGGAAAAATTGCAAAATATTTTTATTGTTGAACTTTATACGTGTCTTTTACAATCGATACTAATTAAGATATGAAAATATTTATGAAGCCGTAAATTAACACCTAATCACATGGTTTTTATTGTCAACTGAACTATGAAATGGTAAATAAATGTTAAGTAATTATAATTAGTGTATGGACCCATTTAGTAGATATAGTTGATTGACATTTCTTTTTGCCGGTCAAATTTAAATTTAAATACATATCGCGAAAAATGTCTACGTAAACGCTAACAAAACAATACTACTTTTTTATTGGTTGATTTTTGAAAGGATTTTATTAAAAATTTAAATATTTGAATTAAATATTTGGAAGTAATTAAACGTAAATATTCTTATTACATTCATTAAAAAACTTGAGGACATCCGGTTTCAAGAGCAAGTAGAGTTCAAGTTTACGAAAAAATGTATGTAATTGTTTGAATGTCAATAAATCAAGATATTTTGTAGCGTTTTCAAGAGCATGCAATTTTTATCACGACTAATATGTTATTAACATATTTAACGGAAAAAAGAGTTTTACTTTTATTACGGGAAAACCACTAAAATTTTAATCTAGTAATCTGAGAATTAATTGAATTGCTTTCATGATTAACAAAAAGTATGTACACTTGTATCATTTTTACGACCATAGATAATGCTTTTATATTCTAACTAGTTCCATAAATCAATTTTTCCAGTTTTGTATTTAATATTCTTAATAGAAAATGACATTGACTTTATGTTTAGTACTTTATTACCCCATAAACATTAGATTTTGTAAAAATGTTGTAATTTATGAAGCAACTTTTGTAGATAGTAAAAATTGTAGACAATAAGTAATACAAGAATTGGATAGATGTAATTATTTTCAAATTGCTTTTAGTCCCAATTAAATTTATCTATCTACGTACATGTATAGGTAATGAAATTTTATGATAAATTTGAAATTATCCATATTATACGTAAAATAATAATGTGGCACACTCCAAAATGAAAGAGAAAATAAAGTGAAAGTTAATTTCAAAAAAAAATACGATGATTAAGAATAAAGTACTGCAAAATGGAATAATTCAAGTGGAATAAATATTACATAATTTTGTGACTATAATATTGAGAAAAAATTAACGAAATTATTCATGCGATGGACATTAATGCTCTACTTTTTGTTTTAATATCAAAAATTACATAAAATTTGTACGTGAAATAATGGCTTTTTATTCAAGGATTAAAAGTAAACAGTTTTACAATTTGTTGAGTAAATGTTTTATGTTGCAATAGATATAATTTTTTATTTAGTGAAGAGAATGTATATACAATAATTGTTTATATCTACTTATAATTATTATTGAAAATTGACGGCTGTGAACGATATCGTTCTATATTTTCAAATTTTTGTTTACCAACCGGTTAACATTTTACTTATTATGATTAAATCAGTTTACACAACATTAGAAAACACTTTTTTTTTAATTAAAAATTAAAATACCTGATAAATAAGCCGGTATCGAGGGAATTTCGTAAGAAACGCACTTTGAGATGTTTCTACTTATAACTGTATCCATTTTTATTACAAAAATAGAAACAAACTAAATTTCTAACACAATAAAGTTCAGTTTTTAACACAATTCACATAATTTGTTAAGACAAACATTGATTTGTCATTTAAGTACAGCATAATGTCTTTCACAAGGCTAGTAATCAGATATAGTGGACCGAATTCGTCCTATGATATGGAATGAAATGAAAGTTATACTGTTGAATTACTTAGTAGGAATATATTTTTGCAATTACAAGACATGTATTTTAAAAAATAAAATATATACTGAGGCAGTATGTGACTAAGAGAGGGGAAATCGTTTATAAATTTTACTTTCATTATAATTTCGGCAATGTTTTGGTTTTTTTCTTCTGCCAATTTGGATTGTGCAATAATAATTGCAGAGAGCAATAGACTAGAAATTTATAAAATTAGAAGGAAAATTTTTGTACAAATTGATAAAATTTCCAATTTTTGTACTCTCACATGTAAGATGACAATTGATTTGGTGATGACTGATGATGCATCAGATATTTTAACTTTCTATCATAATTTTCTGAGATATAAATAATTTTTACATAATATTACGTGAATTTTGAAATTTTAAAGGTCAATATCTCGAAAAGTATAAATTTTAAATGTACACTTTCTCATATGTTAGTGAGGATGTTATTTTCACATGAACCTCAATTAATCTAAGTATTTTCATTAGATATTTTTTAAAATGTTCACGAAGTGTTTTGACTTTTTGGAAAACATTTGAGTTGTCCCACTCGTGTACCACTACAATATTTTATCATTTTGGCATAATCTTTAAAAAAAGTGTCTGTTTTTCTGAATGAGATAATTGCATGTATCTTTTATAGGCTCGTCTACACACAGTCATAAGTCCTTGTTTTTAGTCTTTAGTCCGTTGTTTCTTGTCTGTTATCGTCTACACACAGTCTCTAGTCGCTGTTGTTAGTCTTTAGTCCGTTGTCTTTAAAGTTGAACCAACTTCAACTTTTACAGACTTCGGACTAAAGACTGACCAATCAGAATACAGATGTAAAAAAATTCAAAAATCAGCTAGTTGACAGCTGGCAAAATTTAAATGTGATTGGTTAGTCTGATAATGCATTAAGACTCAATGTAGACATCGTACTTTTTTTAAATAAAAGACAAAAGACTTCGGACCAAAAGACTACAGACTAAAGACTAAAAACAAGGACTTATGACTGTGTGTAGACGAGCCTTATCAGAATATTATAATGATATTTACAATGATATCATCAATTTTATTAAAAAAAAATAATCTACCAAACAAATTGTTGTAATAAAATGTCCAAACAAACAC
>SSSI01007020.1:0-21571 GCA_004796505.1 Oryzaephilus surinamensis | reverse complement strand
CTCTTTTTATCTGCAAATTTTGTCAGCCATAATAAAGTTTAACGTCTTCGCAGACACAAAACTGTATGTAAGTGCATATAAAATAAAAAATAAAATTCACTCTGATATTGTACTAAACAAGTACGAAATGCATAATGCAAATTTTGTTTATTATTGTTATTCCAAAAAGAAAATTTATATATTATTAAACAGTTTGTTAATTTAAAATCCATTTTTTTTTTTGTATCAACATACTGAAATTTGTTGAATCATTAGTAAAGTTGATGAAGTGTTGGATGAACGAAAATCTTACACATTCAAATAATGAAAACTGTTCAACAGGATTTTTTCAACAACTTATTGGCTATTTAAATTATACGAAGATAATATTATCTCAATAGTGTTGATAGATAAATATATTGGCACGTGTTATTTTCTCATAGGTACAAAAGACAAGCAAAAAAAAGACAAATGTTCTATTAAGCACTCATTCCCTATTTTTGTCGTTTACATTATGAATCTTTTAATACTGGCTATATAGATGTCATTGTGGATATTGTCGTCATTAAATTTTGTACACATTTAATTTTAGATCTGTTGTTTACAAAAGGAAATTTATTTTAAAAATAGAAGTCACTCATATATTGTCTAATATAAAATAAATATTAAACGGTTTTATTGTAGCTGTTTGGGTTAAACTCTTGAAAGAAATTATTACAACAATTTTTCATATTTATTATGTTTTGTCTTTATAAAAGAACATTATATGAGAGCCATTTATTCATAATATATTGGACACATTTAATGTGCGTAGTTTTGTTCGGAAATTTGAAAGAAATCATAAATTTCCACAAAAAGTGTCTCAATTTGACTTACATTTTTTGATAAAAATTTATTTGGTGTACATTTTCAAAATAAACAGTTTATGTCAGACGAAGAATAAAACAAATAGAAGAAAAATAAAATAGGGACCTATACATGCCATGTGTTATAAAAAGAAATAATCCAGAATAGAGTGTAGATGTGACAAGGAATATAAGCCTTAGACAAGGAACTCCTTGGGGATTTGTCACGTCAACCTACAATACTAGAGTCACATAATGCCATGGACTGGGTTGTCGTCTAGGGGATTATATCCGTACAAACTCATCTACGCTAGACTGACTACTCATACAAGTTATTAGTGCTCTTAAGTACTTATAAGCTCACCAATACCACACAATTTTGTAATAAAACAAAACCAACTCTAAACAGCGCGAAAAACTTTTGTTTTTACACAATAATTTGCTTTCTCAAAAAATTCCTTTTCCACCAACAGAAGATTTATTAAGAACCGTGTAGAATATAATCTGGTACACACGATTACAAAATATATCTATCCGGTATTAGATAAAATATTGAAATCTAATAATTCTGCAAAGTAGTACGCACATAATTTGTGGCATAATGTTTTGTAAATCAACCATGCAGTTACATGCGTTTTAAACACTCGAACATTGTTTATTATCAAACAATTGAAAGTAACTCGAATATTCCATTACAACAAATAAACTCTTTGGTTACATTATATAGCAGGGTTTATGGACTGGGAAACCGTTGATCGCCGGCCTGTTACTTGTATTTTAAACACTGATTTAGTGTATTCGCTTGAGTGAATGATGGACCGCGAGAAACAACAGCCTTCACGTGTTACATAAATTGAACGGTCGGTGTGCCATCGAAACTGACTCCCCTGAAACTCTGCTTGTCTGTTAGATGAAGAACACCGCCAGTTTATTTTACGATCATTGCCATCGCATCAATTCGATTTAAATTTACGAAGACAACTGGATTTAATCATTCACGACGATGCACCATCATCTCGTCTCTTTTTTATTATTCTTTCTGCATCAGCCATTTAGTGCAATGAATTGAATGGCAAAAGAAGAAGAGAAGTTTTTGTAAAATATATGTTGACATTGTTGCATGAATCGCATTTTATATATATCATTTATGTTAATAGTGGAATGTGTGTACTTTTTCTTTGTACATACATTGTTCAACATTGTTGTTGTTGCTTTTTTGTCGGGGGGAAAATGTTTATTACATTTTGTGGCAATGTGGTTGCTGAAGACGACAAATAATATCATCACGTGGAAAAGCGTCCCCCCATGGAGTAGATCCACGCGCCTTGTCGCTTAACATTTCACGGATGACATGCGACACGCCTTCTAAAGCTGTTCTGAAACTAATATTGTTCATTCACTTGGCTGTTATTAACCAACCCTGACATTTGGTACGCAATTGTCACTTGTTTTGGTGATCAATTGTGTTGATCACAAAAGTTTTGATTGTTACGTAATTACATGAGAGAGAAAATAATCGTTGGATAGGAAGTGGAACCATTAGATGTTTAATGTTTACAAAAACAAACAACATATTATAAACTAAATAGAAATACATTCAAATAAGAGGAAAAATAAAAAGACCAAGTCAATTGTATACACACGTGAGACACATAAAACTCGTTGCAGACGTCAACTGTTAAGAGATGAGGAGCAGAGTTTATAATGAATCAAGGAACACTATAAAGAATAAAGTGCGTCCAATGATGTGAAGAAAGATCAAAGTCACCGAAAAAATACGTCAACATTTAAATTTAATGAAAATATTCGATTGAAAATGTTGAGAAATACAAACATTCTAAGTACTTTGTTTAATACTTAGTTTTATAACAATAATATGTTATATATTTTCAGAACCTTGATGTTTTTAGTCAGTTATTGGTTGTTTTATAAGTTATCTATTCATTAAATTAAAAAAAATGTTATATATACGTATTATATTAAATTGACGACGTTGTATACACCAATTTATTGATAAATTAATTAATTGGTATTATATATGAAAGCATCTTACAATAATACAAATGAATGAAAGACTCTTTGAATTAATATTAAAAATATGCCCTCCCTTTTATTAAAAACCCACAATATAAAACTTTCAATAAGCACATTCATTTATTAGATGTATCAACAGATACATTTCTCTTTCAGTTTAGTAATTAATTAAGAGTATTGTTCAGTTTCATTATACTGATGATACAATTTTATATTTCATGAAAATATATTTTAATTTATATCATTTCCTAAAAAACTCCTATAATAAATTAAAGTCGTACATAAATTATAGCCAAAACTAAACATTGTGCAACAATAGAATATTGTTGAAGATGGTCTGTTTTAAATCAAGTAGAATGCAGATAAAGTCTACGTTGTAGTGTGCACATACACACCCGCCCCATCGACTAACATATGTTTACCAGATGCAACTAAGAATAATTTTGCGAAACAATATATAGTCAATTTTATGAAAACATTACGGACATTGTCTTGGCAGACAATCCAGCTATTATTGTTTCCAAATGTTGTCGGGAGTTGTTTTGCTAAATTAGACTTGCCACAATATGGAGTATAATATCAATCATTTTCCAATAAAACAACGCTTCATAAAATGTTAAATAAAGCGTATGAACATACTTGCCCATTATTATTAGTTTATAATTTTCTTTTATGATATAGTAATAAACAGTTCGTAAAATAATATATACCGTTGTGGCGTCCAATGTTAATATAATCTACGGGCTTAAGTAAACAAAAATGTATAATTTTGAAACTAGAACCTGAAAAAATAATTATTGGTATTCTAAAAACCACAAACTATATACTTTTTGTATATACATGTATTATCTAATAAATCATAATGCCATATGAATTTATTATCATTTTGACTTGATTTACTTTTTATCATAACAATAATGCATTTTATTATTTCCGTTTCTGGTTATTTTTGATTATTGTTTATGTTCATGTTATTTCAACATGAAAAATAATATTTTCTGATTAACTAGAATATCAGCAATTGCTATCATTGTAGTAATAGGTATGCGTTGTATACAAACCTAAGAATTTCTAATATTTTATCTAACAAGAAAAGTTAAACTACACATCAGTCTCTATATGAGATGTAATATAATGCAATTATATTGCCTGTTAAAGGCACTTAAAATGGCTATATTTTTTTAGTTATTTAAAATGATGTTATAATTAATTTTATCAAAATGTTGGAAAGCATTAATAATGATATAAAATGCCTAGACATTACATGATAGCTGTACATATTAACTATAAACACTTAAATGAAAAACATAACATCAAAGGCCATTTTCTAAACGAAACACAAAAAACAATTCCTGTGGAGATGATCGACCTCCTGCAGTATTCTCAACACCGCCTGTACTTGTTCTAAGCTGGTCGAGTAATTAACACGCACCGGAAGTGATACATCATGTCGTAATAATGACCGACACCAGAATATCTGCCTTAATATCCTTTTTATTTTATTCCTTTATGTTTAGAATAGTAATATAATGTATGGCTATGTTTGAAAAGTTAACAAATACAATTATCTATCTATTCGTATCAATAATACTGAAATAAATCTCTTCAAACAGATTAATTTTCAATTATATACAATATGTATACAATAAAACAGGAATTCATCTTATATGAATATGACTAAAGATGATCTAATTTGATATGAAAATCGAGTCTCAAGTACATTTAAAATAATTACAATATGTTACACAAAATTGTTTTTTAAATAATTATGTCGACAGGAAGTTTAAACAAGTCACCATTGTTTGTAACTAATGTTAACGGCACATTTAAAAGAATTACACATACGCATATAAAGAATTTTATTGAGATGTGCAATATTTAACGATTTAACTTACTTAAGAAACTAGAAATATGCAGCTTGTAGGAAAGCTGCAGTGAATGGAAGATAAAATTGGATCGTTGCCGACGTATATTTAGTAGCTGTAGGCGGTTTGGCAACCTGCAAATATATAGAAAAAAAAAACCATTAGGGGGAATGGAACATATGGACAATTCCATACACATTTAATAAAACTGTAATATTCAGATATTAAGTCCTTTTGGCTAGAAATATACCTACATAACATTTACTCATGATAAATAACTATGAATGCAGCAAATGCAATCAAATATTTCAAAAAATTTATTATATTAGTTTTGAATTAAATATGAACAGCTGTATAATATATTCCAATTTTATATGGCTAACAAAATTTATTATTTTCAATTCATTATGCTTAATACAACTTCAATTCAACATAAAATACATTGATTACAGAATCCCAGCGCAACTCCTGTAGTAAGTGAAACCCATAAACAGTTGGAGTTTCAAAGGAGACAGCAGGAGCAACTTCTGCAGCAGCAACAGAAGCTGCAGGAGTTACAAGGTCAAATATCGGCACAGTATGCCGCTGGTGGAGCAGTAGGACCACAGGGAATATTGTATTTACCACTTCTGGAGCAACTGCGTGGGATGCAACCATCTGCCTTACCTCCTGTCGCAAAATCAGCTCTTAACAATCATGTAAGCTGAACATGACCATTTATAATATGAAACAAATTATTATCATTACCATCAAGTGTGTGTAAACTATAATAATTGCTTTGTTGTTGCATCTGCAGATGCTCCCACCACATCAAGTTTCATCTTGGATCTCAGCCACAGCGCATTTAGCACAAATGTCCGCCGAAAAACGATCTCCACCACCCCAACGAACACCTTCACCGCCCCTTCCACCCTCCGATCCTGATGCCCCTTTAAATCTTAGCAAGCCCAAGTCCTCCAGTTCCGGATCGGCGGGTTCCAGTCCGCACAGTACGCCGACCAGTGTGCACAATGTGAACGACCAACCCGTTGTGGCGACAGCTCCAAAATTGCTACCTCCTAATCTAGTGATGCCGCGAGCATTCTTACCATATGCTGGTCTTCCACCACAGTTTCCCATGCCCACCGACAGGAACAAATCGGGGAAGGATGGCGGTATGGTGAATTCAGAGAAACAGCCACATTTCCCATTGCACATGTACGGTCTACCAGCACCACCGCACCTGGGTGGCAGACCCAAAGATGAAGTCATGAAAGAAGACTCGGAATTTATGAATACCTGCCATTGTAAGTTAACATCTTGATAAAAAAAACTGTCTCCGTTCTGTACAATTAAACGTTGCTTTGGTTTTCAGTGTGGGCTCCACATGATTCGAATTTCAAGCTAGATGAGAACTCTGAAAAGGCGAAGATAATTCGTCAACAAACAAAACGTGATAACGAAAATAAGCCGCACATTAAACGTCCAATGAACGCATTCATGGTGTGGGCAAAGGACGAACGGCGGAAAATTCTGAAAGCATGTCCGGACATGCACAATTCAAACATATCAAAAATACTTGGCGCCCGTTGGAAGGCAATGTCGAATTCCGAAAAACAGCCGTACTATGAAGAACAGTCGCGATTATCAAAATTACATATGGAGAAACATCCCGACTACAGATACAGGCCAAGGCCAAAACGGACTTGTATTGTTGATGGCAAAAAGATGCGCATATCAGAGTACAAAATGTTGATGCGACAACGTCGCCAAGAAATGAGACAGTTGTGGTGTCGTGACGGTAGTGACATGAACTTCTCCATGTCTTCCAATTCGGATTTGGCGTCGCCGGCTACATCGACGTCCGGTCGGCCGTCTGTGTCGCCGCCTCTGGGCATGATGAACGGGGCTGGTCCAAGTTCGGACAGTAGTTTTTATTATCCGCAAGATAGCGCTTCTCCAGATGCCATGAACTATTCGCAAGACCATACGTCGATGGCGTACGATTCGAGTCCGCGACACGAAGATGACTGAGTCTGGCCAATTCGGGACAACTTCCCATGGTATTAAATTATTATATTTGTATAAGCAATTATATTTCGTGATGGTTGGTCTCAAATTATTTATTTATTGACAATTTGAGTATCGAAAAAGATTTGTGTACAAAACATTTTGTAAGACGTTTAACGGGCAGTAAAAATTCTTTGTGCCATCAACAAGTGAAGACGAAATGTAAAATGCCAAAAGACTACAATCAGATTTTAATCAAATAATTGGTGTTGTAGTTGTATTGTTATGTAGATATATATTTACTAAGATCTTCAATTTATTTATTACATTTTCATTTATCTTTTATTGTGTTTATTTTGTAAATTCATGTAAAGTTTTATTATAGTGTTTTGCATTGCATTGTCACATCTTTTTTGTTTTTTATTGATTTTTAGTTATCTCTTTGTTGTTATTTTGGTTTTTCCCTTATACATTCATATTATACATATATAAATATATACATTATATTCATCTAATCATTGGTAAAAATGTAATGGTAATTGAAAAATTAACTACCTATCTATATTATTGATTTTCCAATTTATTGATAATCTTCTAGTCTTCATATTATTGAAATTTGTTGTTAACAACTTAGCTTTAGTAGTTTTAAAATCAAATGTATTAATTTTTAATTATATGGTACAAATATACTTTTTCAGTAGTAAGAAGACTAGGCTCAAATTGTTTCCTTTATTTACTATTAAATTTCAAGTGCAATGTACCTTATTGAAAAATTTGTTCTCAACTGTTGATGTTTGTATAATATATTTTAATATAAGCGCCAGTACTTTAAGTAATTATTATTTATTTTCAACAGTTTTTTTTCTAATTTTGTGTACAGTAAACTCGAAATATATGTTATGCTTAAGATATTCAGACACATGTTATGTACTTAGACATAAAAGATATAATTATCTTTTATATAAATACTTTGAAATCCATATAAACCTCAAGAGTCAAAGTAGTTCTATATAGGCAGTAAAATTTAGTATATACAGGTCATAATATTTGGGACATGTAAGAAGCCGAAACAATAATATTTTAAACGAAAACATTTTCTTACTTCTTTAATAATACCACATTTAAAAATAATGAAATATTTAATATACTTTCATAAAATTCTTTTGCAGCTATTATACACATGCAAGGTGTTTTTATATCAACTAGTTTCCTTTTTTTTTTGTAAATCGTTTCCGTGAAACTTGTAACTATTTTCTATAAGTGTATGTACAGACAAAAGCTTTACACAATTCGAAAAGCCATTGTTTAATAGACTGATGATGCATATGTATAAAACATTTTAGTCAACAGTCACAATAATAAGATAATATACTCGTATATGGCAATTATTGTACAATATAATGAATTTGAAAATGGAATAATAGAATACATAAAACATCGATTTCATCATATTTGATTTAAAAAGTTTTTTTAACATTGTTTTCATATTTTTCTCCCAGCCGTACTTAAAGAGAACATGTAAAAATGTGATACCTGTAATTAGGTATAGTAAGTTTTTAGTTTACACAAGTTAGGGGTGCACATTTAAGAGAGGTGAACAGAGAATGTGTAGTGCATTTAAAATATTCCATAATGCATTATAGGGCTAGTGAATGTTTGTAATAATACCATTCTCAATGTAAAATTTTATTAATAAATAAGTCATAATTATATCACACAAAAATGGTGACAACTCGAAATGTTATTATATTAGCAAATAGGCTCACTGTTCTTTTCTGTGCCAAATTCAACAAATAAAGTATATGAAGTGTAAATCAGTTGTGTTTTTATTCCACTACCAAATGTTTTAATAAATCATTTTAGAACAGTTATTATTAAATATTAGACCTTTGAATTGCACCATCAGTTTATAAATATACATATATGTTTTAATTATAATACCTACAAATTGTAGTTTTTGAATTAGGGGACGATAAATTTGGATTCTTTTAAAGTTCCATCTGACTGGTATGATGACGAATTAATGTTGAAGTTGATCCATTAGAACATCAAATTCTTCAGCTTTGCCAGAGGAAATTTTTACTACACGTAAGAGATGGCAGAAGTATATCTGAAGAACTGAATTGTTATTTTTTAAAAAAGAATGCGGATGTAGTACGTAAAATATAAATATAAAAATAAATATGCATTTGACTTTAGCAATAGTTACAGTTTTGTAAGTGATAAGTTTTAGTTTTTACAACTAATTGTTTTGATTGCAATTATATTCACAAAAAAAATATAACATAAAACTCACTCAAACTTTCACAAATGAATAAGTTATAAAAACTACAATTTAATTTTTTAAATTATATCTATACAATCTAAAGAAAAAATTCTTGTCATAATATCCGGTGATTTTTTTATCTACAAGCAATAATTATCGCTCATGATAGTTATGAACTACATTTACATATACAAAGTGTTATACTTTTAGCAATAATATAAATTCTTTCTAACTTAATTAGTAAAGAATTTAAAAACACAATCGGAGAAACCTCAGATTGAATAACAATAAATTATTTTTCTTCATCAATAATACATTATGTACTACTACCACTCCATTCTATTATAAACTATAATTATATGTATTTGTTTTCAATAACAATACCTGAACTACAGGTGTCTTTAAGTTACATATATTTATAAAACCTATTATTAAAACATTTAAAGTTTAAATGTTAACTTTTACTGACTTTGAACTTTTTCACGACTTCATACAATATACAGGGTGGTTCATTCTACTTTAATTTAAAAATTACTTTAATCATGATAAAATTTTAATAAGTATGTATGTAGTCTTAGACTACTTATCTTTAATAATTATCTTCACAAAACTATTACAATGAATAATTTACATACTTGTACAGAAAGTGCCAATTTTGCGTATATAATTTGAACTTTAACGCAACCTTGTGGGTCATGGTATAACCCTTTTTTCGTTAGTAATTTCTTAATTGGTAAACTTCCTGTATACAATACCTTCAAAGTTAAGAGAAAGCTCTTTAATCGAACAATTAACCATATAAGTACATTATTATAAAAATGCATAACATTCAACAATTTTATACGCAATGATACAATACCATTATTAAGTCTATATTGTAGAGTGCATAATAAATTTCTTATATATTTCGTAAATCCATACAACACTGTTGTTGCATTAATCACCAGCAAAAAAAATAATCTGATCATTGAACATTATGTATGACTATATTCGGAAAAGCGTTGGAAGTTCATGAGAAATAATTACTTAATGACGAAATATGATATTAAAATAGGAATAAAATCTATTTACCTAACGATAATTAATAATAACAAAGAGCAAATGAAATTCAAACCAACTTGTATAACTTCTGTTTTCAATTTCCATCCTGTACCAAGTTGTAATAGTTAATAAAGCATAGCGCAATTGATTTTGTTTATTTTGTATTAAAAAGTAAACTATTTATAATTGATAATATCAATTACATAACAAATGGGTAGATAGAAATAGATACAATTTACAAACATTATACGGTAGAATTAACAATTTTGTATTGAAAATGCAGGTTTTAGGGGCGTAGTTCATCAGGATCGGTATTACATTTCTGTGTAAACAATTAATGCACCACGATAAAATAATTTTAGATAAATATATGTTTTGTTCTCACTTCCTTTTGTTCCCTTTTCCATCATAATGACTTTACTAACATTTTGTAGATATGTGAGATAAATGATGCTTGTCTCCTTTACAATTTTGTAAATACTCGTATGTCTGTCCTCGAAATTAAATTTGTAATTTTGGTCTTCTATAAAAAGTATCTTGTAAGTGAGAGAATGGTATTAATAGTTAAATAATTGCATAATGATATCGGCAAATGTATGATTTGTGATAATGGCAAATTCTTGACACATCATCCACTAATTTTGAGAAATTTCATGATGTAACACAATTTTTTGTTATTGTAAATGCTAAACATCAAAATCGTGGAAACAAGTGTGTTGATGAATGAGCAGTTCTCCGCCTTACATTTAACCATTTTTGCTCTAACCCATACTATTACATCATTTTATAAAATTGACAAACCCATATTTATCTGTTCCAAATAGCGAACAATAGATAAATGCACAAATATCTAATGAATAAAATAACAAATCACGAAAAATGATTTATTTTGGGAACAAAAAACATATAAATAATTAAATTTGGTTGAAGAGTTTATGAAATCGTGGTCAAATTTTCTAATAAATTACATCTGTAAGGTTATTGTCAAATACAGTTTAATTTTGTTGCAATTTGTTGTTAAGATTGTGAGAGTATAATAAAACTGGAACGATGTGTCATAAAATCGTTTTGGAGGAAAGGAAGTGAAGGTTCAACAATAAATTAATACCTTTATTAATAGTCAATTTCGTATAATGATTGTAGTTTATCTAGTTTTATGTTTTGAAAAGTGTATGATTAAAAATCAATCTTTTCAGCTATTGATTATGTTACATATTGGCTTTTCGCAACTAATAATTTATGTATTAAGAACAAAATCTATGAAATTTCTTTATTAAAAATAATACGAACATTTTCTTTTACACGGAAGACAATTCTATTGAAATATTCAAAGTAATAAAAAATAATCGGCGACAAAAATACATGCTGATGCGCTTTCGCTGCATTAAAATTTTGTTATTACTTTTGACGTTGAACAAAAATCCAATTGTAAAAAAGAGATTATTGGCATTGGCACATCCGGGCTGCCAAATGATAATGGCCCCACACATGTTTTAAACTTGTTATGAAAGATACTTTGGCTTTATGATAGTTTATTAACGGCGAAGCCGCGACCGCGATTAGACGTGGCTGACCCGTAGCAAGTACGTAAACAATTCACTTTTACCTTCATTTGACTGTAAAAAAGTAGTAGTAGTAACTATATATAAGAAAAAAAGTGTAATAAGTCGTGCAAACAACCAAGGTAAATACTGAATAAACGACTGTATAATTTATTTTTATGATTCGAAAGTTTGTCGCGCTATTCACTCTTTTTGCTATATTGAAAAAATTTTGCGCGTTTCCAAAAAAATTGTTATATCACATTAATAAATTACTATACTTCTCTGTAATAAAACATACTTATATTTCATAATTAAAAAAATGTTCTGTACATTGAAAAACACCGTTAAAGTCACTTACATAAATTTCAAATTTGTCTTAAGAATCCGTTAGCTCTCGTGATTCTGCTTGGGGACGTGTTTGAATTTACATGCGAACTGGTTTTGAAACGTAATAAATACATAAATAGGGCAATGGGTGAAAGTGAGGCTGTGTGTAAATGGTGTAAAAATATTTAAAACAAAATATATACAACAACGGTCCTCCCAAGTCTCCAACAAGAAACGGCATGAACCAGTCGTCGTCAGTGTGTCGAATGAATATGTTGCGGTAACCATTCCACTATATTACCATCACATTTCATCAACAATAAACCCAATGTCAAGAAGACATCAACTGTACCAATCATTCATTTATAAATCGTTAACAACCGGACGGGCCTAACGCTTACATACATTTATTAAACGACAAATTAACGTGTGACAATATGCAATAAAAATTCAAATAGTGTACAATATCGTTTCGATTGTCATTTAAATTGGGTGACAAATATCTATGAGAATTTTTCATTTTTAGGTCTAAAAATATTAGTTCTTTGTTTAACTCAAAAGTGAAATGTTGCAAAGATGGACTGTTGTTGGAACATTGGTGATATATTTAGCTGTTAGTGTTTTAACTTTAGAAAATGGGCTAGCCCGTACACCGCCAATGGGCTGGTTGGCCTGGGAGCGGTTTAGGTGTAATACAGACTGCAAAAATGACCCTGACAACTGCATAAGGTATGTTATTTTTTTCTGAATTGTTTGTTACACTGCGAAGAAAGTGCGACTTTTGCCTTGATTTTATAAAATGGGCACACACTATGCGTATAAAACGCTGAATTTCTACCCCAATGGTTGTATTTTATGTATTTATTATTTGAACTGGTTCAGAATAGATCTATTCTATCACTGGTCAAGTGGAACGATGTAACGTTATTATAGATTTATTCCATTGTAAATAAATATTGTAATAATAATAGGAAATATTTTTGTATTGTGGTATTTCTTTGACAAAATTTTGAAATTTGTTTTTTGTTGCAGTGAAAATCTATTCAGAACTATGACAGATATCATAGTATCTGAGGGATATGCAGCAGCAGGATACGAATATATAAATGTTGATGACTGCTGGTTGGAAAAAGAACGAAATAGTTATGGTCAATTAGTTCCTGACAGAACAAGATTTCCAAGAGGAATGAAATCACTTGCAGATTATGTAATTAATTATTCATACTGTTCATTATATATACGCGCGTATTCGTAATAACGTCCATGAAAATATTACAATTTGCCTTTGTTTCTGTCAAGTATATATATCGTCTGATATCATCTATCTGTAACAACCGTAAAGGTCTAAAAGCTTCATGAATGCACGGTTTTATGTTGCTAAAAGCACACATATTCATTTTTTAATAAAGCGTGAAACAACGGATGAAAAAATCTCTTAAAACCAACTTACGAAATACATAATTCTAGGTATTTTACTTTAATGAATATACCAAAGAATACAGGGCACAATAAAAACATATAATTTTCGTATATTTTATCACACGGGTATAATTTTAAATGTGTGATATTTTGTAAATTATATTAAATTGTTTTAATCATAAATTTTCTCCCTAAAACATTTTATTATCCACAACTATTAAAGCACCATAAATACCATTTTTAGAGCTAATAAAAACGATAATTCCTATATTTTTCTCGTCAAAACAATAATTAACTCGCTATGTATGCAGTTGTGACAAGAATTAACGCGAAAAAAAAGTGATACCGTACGTTGACACTAAAAATCGTGTACAGCTAATTATTATACGGCACTCAATAGATAAAGATAAATATTTATTAAGCACTAAATCGGCACTTGCCAAGGAATGCCATTGTTTACTACACTAAATCACTGTTTAATGAGGAAATCTAACTGAACACGAACATCTTTTTTAGTAGTGTCGTGTGATTGTAAAGTAGATTAACATCATTTTTTGAATTTTCAAAATTAAGATGTCCACGTCAATCCATTCTCTATTCATTAAGTTGCAAAATACCTATCTGTGATTGGCATCCATTGAATTTATTGTCTTGTAAGACATTCATCGTACAAGTAGCTACCTTATTTACATATATTTCTTAACAAATTGAAATGTTTGATGCTTGATTATGCAGAATATAGTTTGTAATTGATTTCTATCTGTTTCCATATACAGGTGCATTCGAAAGGCCTCAAATTTGGCATCTACGAAGATTTCGGCAACTACACGTGTGCCGGTTATCCAGGCGTTTTGGGCTATTTAGAACAAGATGCCGACACATTCGCCTCATGGGATGTGGATTATGTGAAATTGGACGGATGTTATGCCCATCCTAGTGAAATGGACCGGGGCTATCCCGAATTCGGGTTCCATTTAAACCGAACTGGAAGACCAATGATATATTCGTGCAGTTGGCCAGTTTATCAAATTTATGCTGGAATGCAGCCGAATTTTACATCAATTATACAACATTGCAATATGTGGAGAAATTTCGATGATATTCAAGACTCATGGGCCAGTGTAGAAAGTATTATCGACTATTATGGTAATAATCAAGACGTTATTGTACCAAATGCAGGACCAGGACACTGGAACGATCCTGACATGGTACGTTAAATACCATCATTTCTTTTTCACTGGCGGTAATTCATTGTTTACGTACGTAATTTTCATTGCCATATATTTATAATATATGTAAACATATATTTTTCGATTTATTTCCTTGTACGCTACTTTCATTTTCATTTATATAACGTCCAATAACATATATGTTATATTAAATTACACAATAATTTTGTGTAATCAGTTTGCTGATTAAAATTTGCTCATTTTTTTTAAACACCTCTATTTAATACAATATTGAATTTATATTGTTTTCTTTACAAATTATATTTGCAATTTTAATTAAACTATTCGCATAAAATGTTCAATAATCGTAAAACTTATTTAAATTTCTTATAACAATGTGACTGGTTTTTAAATTTATTGTTTTATAAGTTTTCCATTATATTGAAATAATTTAATGACGTACACAATATCATTTGTAATAAATTACATTAAAAATTAAATTAGGTGAAATGTTATTTAGACGAGAACATATTTTTGTCATAATTTTAAGGTCAAATAGCTAACATTATAGTCCATCATCCTAAAATATTCAGTAATGTTTATTTTTAAACATCACTTAAAAAATAATAAAAAAAACCTGGCCCAAGACTAAGGTATGCAATATGTACCTACATGTTTATTATTGTTTCCAAATTAGTATTTTGCCATTTTAACCATATTCTTATTCTTAAGCAAGTACTTTTTAAATGTAATTATTATAATTAATAAAACGCGCGTGTTAATTCATATATTACCTAATGTGGATTTAATTTTACAAAATGAATCCATTGTCTTATACTGTGATATTTAAAGCAAATGTCCGTATATTTCTCTATTTCCCAGATTAAATTCTATGTAATAAGTTTTATGTTTCTATTTTGTTAATTGTATGTAATGCATTTCATAATACTTGTTATAATTTTACTTTTATTAATAATTTATTTCGTTTCGCTTGTAAAAGCGTGCAATATTTAGTCTGAATTTTATGTACATACATATACAGTCTTTTAAGATCAACGAAATTCTTAAGAAAACTTATATTCCAAAAATAATGTAGCAATATAGAAAGTTTCCATAAAGTTTTTTTTTCGGCTTAGAAGGCCTTTACTTGCTGCATTTATTGCGAAAATAGATTTTTTCTAACATTTACTTTGGGAACAAAAAGCATATTTTCCAATCATATACAATATTTATTTAAATTTTTATTTTCACGTATTTTATTTTAGGTAAAAACCATTAATCATGTTTAGAGTAAACTAAAATATTTAATTAAATAATTGTTATTCATTAATCATTTTCGATGAGACCTTGCTCGTTGTATAACACTCATAAAAAAATAATAACAATTTAATAACAATGGATATAATGTATCTTTGTGTTTGTTTCTCATCAATTATTTTAATAATAATTTTTACACATCTTCACGGCATATAATTTCGTGTTTATTGGTTGCTTGAACAAAAGTTTATCAAATGTTTACCGATGTATAAAATTTTTCCGGCAATTCTTTTAGATTCATTTTTATACTTGTGTAAATAATTAGAGCATTAGAAAACTATTAAAATTATGGAAATTAGTTCAAAATAGTTTATGTCACTATGGTATTTTTATGATTATGGATTAATAATATAAAAAAGAACTATGTAATGGTGTGTGTGTGTTAATTACGGAAAAGAAAAAATGGAAAGTTTTGATTTGAAAACGATAATTTTTCAAATAGATTCTCCCATGATCTGATATACGAATATAATATGAGTTTTACGTATATTTATGTTGTACAAGTACATATCATTATGTAGAAAGTCAAGTGTAACAGTATATTATTGACAATTTATGGGATTTATTCCCATTTTTTATTAACAAACAACATAAACAATAAAAATTTGTATTTAATATGAAACAATAGAATAATATTTACATAATATTAAAGAGAAATGATTAATATGGTTCAAATATTTTTAGTTTATGTAATAAGGACTTTAAAACAATAAAGTACAATTATTTTGTTTAATTTAACAAAATAACAATGTGTAGATGTATTTATTGATTACACATAATTTGGGTCAATGTGGAGACAGTATATTTTTTAAAAAAATATTTATATAGTTGGAAAACTTTAGCGAAATAGAAAGTTTTTGTTAAAGTATTTTTATGTGATACATGCATGATATGATATTAGTAATAGTACTAGCATTTATTTTGCTTCCGAACCTTAAAAACAATATAACAATTTATAAATGACACGCAATTCCAAACAATGACGAGTTACTTTTACTGTTTTTTGAGGCCTAGGACAAAATCGTATGTAAATTTTATGTAATGCTAATGATAATGATATTTATTATTAATATCATTTATGAATGCAAATTAACCCTAAATAGAAAGTTGGTAAATTTCAGTTTCATTTTACATATACATATAATTACATGAATACAATATGTATAATGTATATTTTGTTAAGAGGAAGTTCGAATCTCTTCACAACACTGACCTTAAATACCATCAAACACCATTTGGTTGTAAATCGGACCTATTTGCACTAGAAAACATTTCTCAAATGTCAAAACACTTTATTTTCGAAGGCAAAAGTGTAGCATCAGTCCTTGATCTATAACACTTTACAACTTTTTAATAATAATAAACATTATGATAATATTTTTTTTTGTAATTCAACCTATTATAGAAAATTGTATAATAAATTATTATTCTGTGAATGTTTTGTGACATCGTATTTTTATTAAGTTCAATGCTAACATCAGAGTATAATAAAGAACCGGATAATATTAAAAATATTTATAAAAGTTTGGAATTCAGGCAGATTGTTTGCTATTTGTACGATATTAAAGCTAATTAGATATGCTAAATTGTGAAATATGAAAGAGACCCGGACGTACATGTTAAATAATGTTGTAGAATATATTAAAATTATGGAAACTAATTCATAATGTAAGAAAAAACATTTAATTTTAATTGTTACATTTTAATTTATTTAAAATTAACCAGTTGCTTCGAATCGATGCACAACAACGCCCTATTGCTTAAATTTAAATTGTCCTTTATCCATCTTTTGAAAAAATTGAAGAAATTGAAAAAACTGGAAAAATTAAACAAAAATTAAAAAATGTTTTTAAATTACATGAGATTTTCTAATAGAGATTATGTGCTATCCTCCAGCCTTCAATTTGCAAATTTTTTTAGTAAAATTGTTGATACAGTTTTCATAACATCTACAATTTCCTCAATTAAACATGATTAGTTTTTGATGAGCTCATATATGTTACATATAAATCTGCATTACATATTGATATGTGTTGAAATCAATTTCAATTTAACATATTTAATCTCATTTTTTAATTAATTATAGTACCAAACATACTTATAAAGAATGCAGGTCACCTTTCACCTATATTTTATAAAAAATATGATAATACTCATAAATAAATGAATTATGAAAATTTAACGCAATATTTGTTTATCTGTATTAGTAATAAGTAAATTTTCAAATTTTTTTCAAAACGATGAATTTTACGTATTACATTTACATTAGAAAGGTGTTTCATAACGAACTAAAATTAAACTAAGTGAACTACTAAGGGATTTCCATAATAAATATTATTCATAAGGAAAATTTTCTATGACAACTTATTATAATGGATTTTTTAAGGTCGTTTTCCATTACTGTAATCTTCAATTTTATTTATATAATTAAATTATTTTTATGTTAGCAATAAACGTCCCCATATCGATATAAATAGCATTTATTAATAAAATGTACTTGTTCAGTTAATTATAGGCAATTTTGGATTAAGTTACGAACAAAGTAAAACGCAAATGGCGATATGGGCCATTCTGGCTGCACCTTTATTGATGTCAGTAGATTTACGGACCATCAGACCAGAGTACAAAGCAATACTACAAAACAAGAAAATAATTGCTGTCGATCAAGATCCGTTGGGTATTCAAGGCAGAAGAATATACAAGGTAAACGACAAAACATGCAAATATTAATTGTTAATTGAATGTCTACATTTTCTATTATCTTGTTAATAGCACAAAGGCATCGAAATATGGTCTAGGCCCATAACACCATTATATCAAAATTATTTCTCATATGCTGTGGCATTTGTTAATCGAAGAACAGATGGTACACCATCAGATGTGGCTGTAACTCTTAAAGAGCTCGGATTGACGTCGCCGTTTGGTTACAGAGTTGAGGTAAACAGTTTTTGCATTCAAATAAATATTGTCGATTGCAAATTATATTGTTATTCCTATTAAATGTACAAAGAAACAAAGAATGCATGGGTGGCAAGTGCTGTTAGATGTTGGTAATAAATATATAGCCTTGGTTCATTAAATAAATCGCCTAATGGTAAATTTTCTAATACGAAACCACTTTAAGTTTAAGATGGAAAATCTATAGCCACAATACCTAGTTCTTATTCCTCAATCTTGATGTTTCATTTCACCTTGAACGCAGTTTTTTTATATAAGTAATTGTTTTCTGGTTTCTTAAATTTTCGATTTTACAAAATTCGTTCCGTTTATTATTTTTTTTATAGTATCTCGTCAAAATCTTAATTACAATTGTTTGTAATTTTGTATAATTTTTTTATAAAGTATAATTGGTTCCGTTTAATACTCGTATATATTATTATTACATAAGGTTTATATCAACATTAAAATTCTTCAGTTAAATTATTTATTAATTATAGTGCAATATTTGTTGAAACAAATAAAAAAAGGTGTAACTATACAATTTTTTTTCCTTCTATTGTAATTGTTATGACAAATCAGTATGTTTGTTAAAATGTAATTTTCTTATTATGTAAAACGTTAATAATGTCAAACACCATAATTACAACCGTCAATTAAAGTATGAGAAAGTTTCAAAATTGTATACTTCTTTCTCGTATAATAAGAATTATAAAGCACACAAATTTTGTGTCGTTACTTTAATTTCTCTTTATGAAAAAATAATATTTTTATTACACTTTGTAACAATTACTATAGCATTTATCGACATATTTACTGTTTCCAGTAAAACGACTTAAATTATAATATTTTCCCACACACTTAAACTTTCTTAAGTATTGTATAAAAATAATTGTCTGACACATTGAATAAATTAAAAACAACAATTTTTAATTACAGGACTTATACGAAGATGTAGATTATGGCGTTCTATCACCTCAAACGAAAATAAAAGTGAAAGTCAATCCATCCGGTAAGTGTTAATTCAGATATTACATAAAATATGTTAATATTAATATTCGTTTTTGTATACAGGCGTTGTAATTTTACGAGCCGACGTCCAAACTGATCCATACAGAAGAGTACCATTTTTTACAACATCCAGAACGCCATACAGTCCATTAAATCAAGTGTTTAGAGTACGAAATAATGGATTTAAATAATTTATTATTGTGTTATTAATATAATATTTTAAATTATTAACTTAGTAACTTAGGACAAGGTTATACAAATGTATTTTTAAATAAAAAAATCAAAATTAAATCCTTATATGGAGATGTTATTATTAATTTATTAAAACTTATCCTTTCCTTTTTTAATAAAAGTTTGCGGTGTGTTTAATATTTTCAATGTGGTTATCGTGTGTGTACCAAACCTGTACTTACATAGTACAAATGAAAATTATATCTCACGGATTTTATAGACATTTGGTTTTCTTTAAAGTATTGCGCTCGCAAATAAATACTTTGGATTGTTTGAAAATCTTCAAAAATGAATCAAAAAACGAATAAAGTCTAGTTAGATACTATTACTGTGTATAAACTAATTTAAGATTTATTTTAATGGTAATTAAACTTATACGAAATTATCAGTATTACTAAATTTTTACTACATTTTATTCAACAATTCACTCTATTTCCAGTGGCGGACGCAGAAATTTATCTAGGGGTTACGTTAAAGGCCTTGTCAGGAAATGAAAATCGATTTTTTAGTTTTTACTTATTAAAATACAGAGGCCTTTATACACGTTGCATGTACTACTTTTCATATTTATTCAATATTAAGTCTACAAAAGCATCATAAAGATTTGCTGTGACGTCATCGTAGTCCTATACAGACGAAACGTAATGCTCATCACTGCTCAGCGAGTGTTATCCTAAATTCCTAAATGATAATTAGTCAATTCATTATATCTTGAAACGTACTATACCTAAAGATTTTATGAACAAATGCATTTAGGTATAAAGGAACTGAAAATTCAATATTTCAATATGTAAAATGCACAAGTGCATTCATTTATAATGAAACTTAAATTTCAGTATTTGATTTATATTATAAAACATGGTTACATTTATTAAACTACATTTTTAATGTATGAAGAAATATGATTATAGGTAACTAAAAATTTCAAGAACAAAACTTACTTATTTTAAAAACAGCAACAAATTAAATTATAGGTTCTTTCCAAATAACAGTAATTTCCAGTAAAATTACTATTGCACATGCGCAATGATAAAATGCCTTTCCAACTGAGCAAAATTACTCTTTGGGGATCACAAATTACTATCAGTTCGCTTTTCCAACTTCTATTCTGAACCAAAAAATTACCGTTCATTACCGTTCAAACAGTCCTTGGTCATAAGCAGAGCTGGGAATACTTTAAAAATTAAAATACATTTTGTATTTTAAATATTTTTGAGTATTTAAAATATGTATTTTAAGTACATTTTTCAAAAAGCAAAATGTACTTAATACTTCAAATACTTTTTAAAAGTATTTTGTATTTAGTACAGTTTTTTTAATATTTAAGTACTTTATAATTTATATATATCAGTCCTATAAGTATTCTGATAATGGGCTAAAAACTACTAAAAAGGGTAAAGCACTCGACATAATAATTGTATATGCACTATAATATACATACCTACCATCCTACATTATAAAAAAATCTAGTTTTTTTAATTTTTAGTTTTGTATTTTGTCCTAAAAAACTAAAAAATATTTTAGATTTAAAATACTTCTTAGTATTTAAATTCCTAAAAGTATCTAAAATACTTTTTAAAATATTTAAAGTACATGA
>SSSI01007015.1:0-52655 GCA_004796505.1 Oryzaephilus surinamensis | reverse complement strand
CACGTTGGACTTTTAGTATTATATGTGAGACATATGAGAAGTGTAATAAATTATACAACATGCAAGTCGTTTTTGAACGAAAATTCCGAGTCACTACATCAAATATATAAATGATATTATAAATAATACGGCATGTACAAAAGTTCAAACACTTTGACCTATTTGAAATAATAGTCACTGAAATAGTTATTTTTATAACAAGGGGTGGAACACACTTTTCAACGAGTTGTTAACACTATTTTACACGACCCCACACGATCTCTTACGGAAAATAGTGAACATCACCAAGGTGTGTTGATAAAACCATATCGTCACACCTTACGTAATTTACAAGGTTATAATTTATAGGTTACTGTGATGATATTCACTATTTTCTGTAAGGGGCGTGTAAAAATATGTTTTTCTTTATAGAAAATTTTTTTTCCAAGGATAATAAGAAAGAAGTTATATTAAATCAACAATTTGTCAGGGGAAGACATTAGTTATAATACAAGAAATTAAAGGAAACATTTTATAATAGAAATAAATTAAAGACACACCAATATTCATAAAATATTTCAGACTATAATTATATTTTCTTAGCTATTACATTAAATACCAATAAGAGACCGTTAGATTTGTAATTAACTTAAAATTATATTTATAATTGCAATTTATCATTACAACTGTATGTGTATAATTTATAATTATTTATCCTTTAACCAAACAAAATATGTTAAAACAGAGAATAAAAAATCTATAAACGATTTCATATTTTGGTTTCTTTCCTTTTGATTCTTTTAGCCACCATATACCCTAAAATTATAGGTCTGAAACGAGATACTAAAGACTAATTATGTGTTGACAAATGAGAATACGGAACAAGAATTGGTGAAGGTCGTGAATGGTAAATAAGAAAAAAATATATTACAATATTTGTTCGGGGTTTTACAAAACCCATCCACACCATTATATACACATTACAACACACATATATATCTAAATACACAAACAGCTACCTGAGTTGTTTGCTTTTTAATGAAAAACTATGAAACGTCATCCAGAAAAGAATTCCTCACTTATACATATATATTTGAATTTTAAAGTAGCACCATCAGGTCCTTCCTTCTAACACCTTGGGTGTCCATTCAATTTTATTCCCTTTTATACATGGGCACATACTGATAATAATACAATAATTGTCATACAAACGAATGAATAATAATGTAGTAGTAAAAAGGGACAATTGCATTTTTATTGTTATTTTGTTAGGAATGGTATAAGGGCTGGCTGGGGTAAAATAAGTATTCTAAACATGCAGCTGTATTTGCGTTACCGCCCTAACATCAAAGGACATTCAATACAATAAAAAAAATTGTTATCTTATACAATTGAATGTAATAATACTCATTTTTTAGTAATAGGAAAAATATCTTTAATATCGTATAAAAAAACTACGATACGTTCCATAGCAAATTAAATTTATGGTACGTATAAAACATTATTATGTCGATAACTTGATTAAACAATTCGTCACGTTATGAATTTATTTTTTTTTTGGGAAAATATTCTCAGAGAGAAAAATCCAGTATGATATATAAATGTTACTTAGTTGAATATGTAAAAATAAATCTTGATGACAACAAAGTATATATTTTAGTCGACATTAAGATGTACTTGTCTCTTAATTAATTTAATTAATTTAAACTGAATACCGTAATTCGTACGCATACATAAACACCGTTTCCCATTATGCACATTTACATAAATATTACATACTTTTCCACAGAGAGAGCGTTTCTTTTTTAAAGACATTTAAAATCATTATAACAAGTTAAAAAAAAGATAAATGGCAGTACACATGTTGCACTGGGTGCATGTTTAACACATAAATATTCAAAATTTTGTATAACCTTTTGAATACCTACCTATTGAATATACGGAAACGGTATGTAGTCATACCTATAAAGAGTATAAATAGCGATTATATACAAAAGATGAGAAAATTTTTATAAAAAAATAAAAAAGTTTCTCACTCATACTATGGATCGTTCCGAACAAGGAAAAAGAGGCATTCTGCTGCTTACCTGCAAAAAAAAAGAATAAATTAAATTACGATATTCTGTCTCTTTATATACATTAGTTACTGCATTTTTATGGACTAACATTCCACCTTAAAGTCGTTTTCTCTCCGGCCAGTCGTTGTAAATTGTTGTACTTAAGAAAATTAATATTGCATCGTTGTAAGTGTAAAATGCTTTGCGAAAAAATCACATTAAAAACAACAAATACAAATTGACTCCTAAATTAAAAGAATTTGTATGAAAAACAAAAAAATAAAAATAAAACTATATACGATTCCAAAATGCAAATTTAACAAACATTTAAATAAAACGACTTCAATAGTCTATCCATAAGTTTTTATAATACTTAATATATACACATTGTACCCGTTATTATAGTGTATATCGAAGAAGAAAAATAAAAAAAACACACACAGATTTTTTATATAATCAAGAGGAAGAACACATTCAAATTAAATGCCTATTAAGATAAGATTTATTTCATAGGCTCTCATGAATATAACATATCGAATTATTTCTTTTTTCTTTCTCCTCTCTTTTAACACTCACGAATATAAATATATTATTTCTACTGTAAATTGTTTCAATGAGAAAAATAAGTTCATTTTAAATTAGGAATAATTTCAACTGTAAAATGTATTAGCATATGGATGTGATAATGTTAAAATTTTATTAGTTTCAAACAAATTTACATATAACTCGTTCAAATTTACATGACCTAAAAATATATGTTTTATTGGTACGTTAAAGAATGAAAAACGAAAATAATTTGCACAACAACAACAACAGAAACACCTTAGGTATTATATAAATTACAAATAAAAGTCAGTGATAAATGAATTTTATGCCTGCTTTAGACAAACCTAAAATTGTATAAAATAAACTAAACGCAAATGTTGTATTATATGGTCAAGTGGATCCATGAAACAAACAACAAGTTGATGGCGAAGCGCATTATTGCCCAATTAATAACGATCTTAAGGAATTCAGCTACATGGAAAAGCCATCTTTGGACAGAATATTAAAACATCCCCAACATACTAAATAAAGCAAATGAATAGGTCAGTTAAGATAGCCGTAATGGGTAATCATATTTCAATGCAATCACCGCCGCCAGGGACCCACACACACCATAAGATTATAACGTGCTTTACTAACAATATTCTTCTAACTTGAATATCATATAATAATACCGACTTCTTACAATCTTTTCATTAGGTAGCGTACACCTTTAGGCCAATTTATTCGTATATATATAATATTGTAATAGACTAACGTCGTTACCGTTTTCATAAACCGAAAATATACAATTTGCACTTTCTAATAATATATAAGTTACAAGATTTAAAACATTTGCGAATTAAAAGTAGGTAGGTACATCTTGTTTTTCGACAAGATAATTTTTTTCATTTATAAGTACCGTTTAATAAATCATATCAAACATTATTCGTCTCTATAGATATCAAGACAAGTTCTATAGTGTAAATTACAGTGATAACACTTTTTTTATTATTTAATAATGATATAATCATTAATAATAAACAATAACAGTTAAATATTTTTAATTTATTTTACTCGGTCCAACACTATTATTAAATAAATACAAACGAATTGAATGGAATGGAAAAGAGAGGAGAAAAAAACATCTCACACTATTAATTATAATTTCGACATATGTTGTCAGATGATAATAAATAAATTTTGCTAACAAGTAATAATTGACGCACTATAGCAATTACAATTTATTAATATTATATACCTTTTGTTAGAAACAAAATAACAGTTGTGCATAAAAATAGTATATTATAGCCTACATCTCTATAAATAATGTATATAATAATGTTGGAGAGTAGGTATCTATATGTAGAAGTTTTATATGAAAAAATATGGCTTTTAAGTTCACAAGAGATGATTTTAATGATAAGAAAATGATCGACTAATAACGGAGAATGAGTTCATTTTATGTTAGTAGGTACTAACAGTTTTTTTCTCACTCTAATTTACTTTAATAAAATGATAAATCCTAACATCAAACAATTTTTTATATTATACTGTATCTATAACAGTAACAGGTAAGGCATATAAAGACGTAAAAAATGAACTGCTTTATTATTTTAATAAGCGTTTTTATTATTGGTATAATTTACACATTTTGAACAGTTTGAAATTTCAAGTTTTCGTGACTTGAACAAACAAACTTTCAGGAATTTTTGAAACTATTTTTAAAGGGACGAAAAGAGCTTAGTCGTGTTTCGTGTATGTATTTTAACTTTGTTTTACTAAAAAATTTCAAAGCTTTTATAGAACAATTAAATGTAGTTAGCTAATTAGACATTTTTTTAAATATAATACTTTTAAGAACTTTCTAAACACAGTAAACTTTAAAAATAAATAATTGAAGTATCATGTTTCTATTTTCAAATCAATTTTGACAAGTCCTTTTTATTTGGAAGTGACCAGTTGTTTTACAACATAAATTGTTCTTGTATAATTTAATTACAAATGCTTCAATGACATACATTATACGTATATTTAAGTTAGAATGTTAACTTCATAAAAGAATATTTAATGTGTTATAAAAAAAAGTAAAAGTATACTCGTAAATATACTACAGTTGCTTAAGTAATTCACAATTAAATTATAGTTTATGTGTAAATTTCAATAAAAGCTTTAGTCCTATAGAAAACACGGTAAATATAAATTAATTTTTCAATTATAATGTACCTATTATTGCATGGGTATGATAAATTATTCATATTTTTTTTAAATAGAAATTTCCTTTTTTTTCCTATTTATATTATCGTAACTAATTTAAAGAAGATCAAAAAGTGTTCCAATTGATGATCTTTTGTGTCTGAAAACAATAAAACAAAAATAAATAATCTTTATGTACAAAAGGTGAGATACTCTTCAGTGATTTCAACAGGCGATCAGATAGAAAACCCGACGGTTTAGGTAAAAAACGCACACAAGCGGTTCGAGTTTAACAGTTTTTTGTGAATGCCACCGATTCTCTCGGTTTTCTTCTTCTATATATTCTTCATGTGTTGTGGCCGGACGTATATATACATGTTGTTTGTTGTTGAGAAGAGCGGGGAGTATATGCATTAAAGCTATATACCTGATGCTATATAGCAACATATAACAACAACACACAACATCAGCTATGTTGTTGGCTCGGTATTGAGGAGGGACGGTGAAGAATTTTGTGGCCTTGTGCGAACAAACGAACTGCAGTCAAGCAATGAGCTGCTAGCGAGACGGTCGCTTCGGCATGCTACAACAAGACAAAACAGAAAAATTTTTATCGTCATACAATGGTGTAGTTTTTCAAATAATCTTTGTTGGCTGGATACGAAATGGGCACCACAGTGGTGTGTGCGGTATTGTTTGTTGGTGCCATTTTCGGTGTATTATCGGCATCATTAAGCAAAGCATTACGTTATCAAGCACCAGACGAATGCAAATGGGTCGTGGTGGACAGCAGTGGCACCGAAGAGGACGATGTCGCATTAGTTTGCCGTTTACGTACAATCAATAGCGAATTGGAAAATACGAATTTCAGTGTTATACAACCACAACATACAGTCCGTTTACGTTTAGAATGTAGTGATGCATTATTTTTTCAAAGTTCATTAAGTGCTGGCAGTTTTAAACCATTGGTTGAATTACGTGAATTATCAATTGAATATTGTAAAATTGGTAATTTGTCGGATGGGGCATTTCGTGGTTTGAAAGAATTGCGTAATTTAACTGTACGTACGCACAATACCGACTGGTCAGCCATGACCCTTGAAGTGTCACCGAACGCCTTTACGGATGAATTACGCTTGTTGGAGAGGCTGGATTTGGCTGAAAATAATATGTGGAGTTTACCAGATGGTGTACTATGTCCATTATATTCATTAGAAGTGTTGAATTTGACAAGGAATCGTTTACGTGATATATCCAGTTTCCGTTTCACAAATAATCATCCATCATCATCGTCATCATCATCATCAGAAAAATGTGGTGTAAATTTACGTTTATTAGATATATCACGAAATAACATCGACCGTTTACCCTCTGGCCAATTATCGGGCCTTTCAAGATTACAGAAACTGTATTTACAAGGAAATGGTCTCACACATTTAGCTGATCGTGCTTTAGAAGGACTTGTTGCTCTAAATATTTTAAAATTATCCGATAATCGTTTAATTAGTTTACCGCCTGAATTATTTACGGACACAAGAGAAATACGTGAACTATATTTACAAAATAATACGATTAATGTTTTGGCGCCCGGTTTATTTGGTGATTTAACGCAATTGTTAGTGTTGGATTTATCACATAATGAACTGACAACAGATTGGATAAATACGGCCACATTTGCTGGTTTAGTGCGACTTGTTGTGTTAGATGTATCATATAATCGTATTACAAAATTGGAACAATCCGTATTTAGGGATTTATATAGTTTACAAATTTTACGTTTAAATGACAATTTTATTGAATATATACCAGAAACAACATTTTCAGCATTATACAATCTACATACGTTAATTATATCAAATAATAAAGTGACTAGAATTGAAAGTAACACATTTCATGGACTGTATGTTTTATCATTATTGTCTATAGATAATAATAAAATTTCCTATATACATTCTGATGCATTAAAGAATTGTACAAATTTACAAGATTTACATTTAAATGGTAATAAATTAGTGCAAGTGCCAGATGTAATTAATAATGTTCCTTTATTAAAAACATTAGATCTTGGAGAAAATCATATTGATACAATTACAAATGAAACTTTCAGTGAAATGAAACAAATCTATGGTTTACGTTTAACGGAAAACAATATTGGAAATATTACAAAAGGTGTATTTGAAAAAATGACATCATTGAAAATATTAAATTTGTCACGTAATAAAATCCAAAAAGTCTCACCAGGTTCATTTGATAATAATATTAATTTGCAAGCAATCCGGTTAGATGGTAACCATTTAACTGATATAGAAGAACTATTTGCTAAATTACCAAGTTTAGTATGGTTAAATATATCTGATAATCAATTAAAATGGTTTGATTATGCTTTAATTCCAACGGGTCTTCAATGGCTCGATATACATGCAAATCAAATTGAGGAACTTGGAAATTATTTCGAAATTGAATCAACATTATCATTAAGTACATTCGATGCTAGTTCAAATAAATTAACAGAAATAACTGGTAGTGCAATACCAAACAGTGTTGAAATATTATTTTTAAATGACAATTTAATAACGAAAGTGCAATCGTATACATTCTTTAAGAAACCAAATTTGACAAGAGTGGATTTATTTGGCAATAAAATTACAAGTTTAGATCCAAACTCGTTACGTATCTCGGCTGTACCACAAGATAAAGAATTACCAGAATTTTATATTGGTGGTAATCCATATCAATGTGATTGTACGATGGAATGGCTACAAAAAGTTAATGTTGGTAATCGAGCCCGTACACAACCGAAGCTTGTTGACCTGGAGAGCATTTATTGCCAGCTTTTATATAATCGCGGTCGCACGTTTGTGCCCCTCGTCGAAGCCGCTCCCTATCAATTCTTGTGCACATATGAATCACATTGTTTCGCCTTATGCCACTGTTGTGATTTTGATGCATGCGACTGTGAAATGACATGTCCAACAAATTGTACATGCTACCATGACCAATCATGGTCAGCAAACGTTGTGGATTGTTCATCAAGTGGTTATATTGCAAAATTACCAGAAAAAATACCAATGGATGCAACACAGTTATATTTAGATGGTAATGATATACGTTCATTAAATAGTCATGCATTTATTGGCCGTAAAAGACTGAAAATTTTATTCCTCAATAATTCCAATATAGAATTAATACAAAATCGAACATTTAACGGTTTAAAAGAGCTTGAGGTGTTACGGTTAGATGGTAACCGATTGGGCGAATTACATGGTTATGAATTTGAAGGCCTGGAGAGTTTACGGGAAATATTTTTGCAACACAATCGTATATCAGTTATAAACAATGCAACTTTTATTGGCTTAAGGCAAATACGTGTTTTAAAGATCGATCATAATCGTCTTACAATATACAATTTGTGGACTTTACCATCAACATTAATACAAGTTACACTTAGTTACAACCCTTGGTCGTGTGATTGTGAATTTACAGAACGTTTACGTGAGTGGATGATACGTGGTGATGCTGTACAAGATATCACATTAGTGCGATGTATATATAATACAACTGATATGGATTATTATCAAGAATATTATTATACAAACAATAATTCGGATATTGGATTTTATGTTAGCCAAGAAAATGGTACATTATGTACTGGCACAACAAATATCGATAATAGCATCAATGGTAATTTAACAGCAACAAAAACAATTATACAAAGACAAGTTATACAAGATTATTTACCACTGTTAGTTATAACATTGGGTGTATTTGCTGTTATCGTTCTAGTTACATTAATTTTATTTATATTTAGACAAGAAGTGCGTGTGTGGTTCCATTCAAAATTTGGTATACGATTATTTCAACGTAAAACCGATTTAGATCATGACGATAGAGACAAATTGTTTGATGCATTTGTTAGTTACAGTTCAAAAGATGAGGCATGGGTGGCAGAAGTATTGGCACCAGCATTAGAACCAAATTATAAATTGTGTTTACATTATCGTGATTTCCCGGTTGGTGCATTTTTGGCTGATACAATTGTACAAGCTGTTGATTCATCTAAACGTACAATCATGATATTATCAGAAAATTTTATTAAATCCGAATGGTGTCGATTTGAATTCAAATCAGCCCATCATCAAGTGTTACGTGATCGACGTAGAAGATTAATTGTAGTGTTATTGGGCCAAGTGCCACACAAAGACTTAGATCCAGACATTCGTTTATATTTAAAAACAAATGTTTATTTGCAATGGGGCGACAAACTGTTTTGGGAAAAATTAAAATACGCTTTACCGGATGTGCCCAACAATCAAAGACATCATCAGGGATCTATTAGGGGTCCGCATGTCCATCATCATGTGCATCGACATAGTGCCAGGGGACAGCCACCGAATCCACCAGGGACTGTTGGTAATGGCGGCGGTGGAGGTGGTGGTGGTGGTGTTGCAAATAATACTACAAGAACTGTCGCCATTCATATATGATGTCTGGTATAAATTTTTATACCATATTTTTCAATGTCATCTTAAATGTGATACTATTTGTTTATTTTTTTTTGTTTTGACTGTGAGTGCAATGTGAAATGTTGATGATGTGATATAGTCAAGCTTGGGGGCAGTATGAATGTTAATTAAATAGGTATGAAAACTTTTATAAATGTATTGTGCGAATGTATTTAAAACCCCTAGCAAAACTCCAAATTATATGATGGAGTCTAACTTTTAAAATTGATGTATATAGAAACAAAATCATTTTTGTATAATAGTTAAGAAGAGTCAAATTTACTTGTATATGTTTATGAACTATGTATATAATTATATAAATTTTCGTACACTTTTTATATTTATTGTAGCACAATTATTATTTTTTTTATGTACGATAAATCGAAATGCTCCAATTGCCTTTTTTTACTCTTTGTGTAAATATATAATTAATTAATAAAACACAGTATTTTAGAATAACTTGGCCGTTTTATTTACCAATAATTATATCATTAAACTGAATTTTTATTTAATAAACTATATATGAAGGAGTAGCTAATAAAATTTTGTACATAAAAGAGGACGAACTGGATGATATTATCACTTAATGACTTTAATGTTTAAAAAAATATACGCTAAATGAAAAAATTATTATTATCACTGAGATATGCAATTATTTTTACATTTTACAGCAGTTTTATTAATTACATCTCATACTATAGAACCAAAAAAAAAAACACACTTTACGAAAAACATCATTAATATTCGTTTAAGCTTTTTACCATCAAATTGAATAATTTTTAAATAATATCATATTTTGGATCAAATTTCATGGCGCTTTTAATGTTGGCCATTCTCATTCAAAAAGTTATAAAATTATATATTTACGATGCACAAACAAAATATTATAATATTTTTAGTTGAAAAATATTGTAAATAATATATACAATATATAAATACGTGTTAGAAAAGTATTAATAAATTTTAATAGATATACCTTCTGTCACAACTCATATGGATATATATAGTAGTAGTAATAAAATGAAAAATAACAGTACTTCATGTTTCGATACGTATATGCGTGACTTTTATGTTCATACATTTTACAAAGAAAAAAATACAAGATTGAAAATTCTAAAATTTTATTACATGTTAATAAATACAGTTTGAAAATATTATTTTTTATTTTGCTTTATTCATGAATATACCATACATATATATACACATTTATAGAATATTATTAGAAGAACAAGCTACCATATAAATAATTTTTATAATAAATATGCTAATTGATTTTCAATAATATATTTTATATTGATGGGACAGTAAAATTGAAAAACCATTTCTATGATACAAACTGTACAAATTATTTGTTAGAAAATTTAAAAAGGAAATTGTTGATTTATTTTAATGTGATTTTATATCCGCAATACATTCAAAGTTATATTTATTAGATATTGATAATTAACTGGATTATTCAAGCGAATAACATACATATACATATAGGTATGTATATCTATGGTGAACAATTCAAAGGCGCCCATATCTAAGTGCATTTTAATTGCAGTGCAATATATTTTCTATTAATAATCATTAACATGGATCATATTACATTACACCTATTTACCATAAATAGATTTGATATGAAAAACAAATTTTTAAAATTTTAACACTGATATACACAGATAACTAAGGGCCACATATTTATTTTTAGAATTTATTTAAAACTTGCTTATTAAATTTAATCAACTCGTTTCGCTTTATATAATCAATTAATATTAAACAAACTAGTTATTACAAGTATGGATTGACTTTGATCTAAACTAATAAGTTATTTATTCAACAAAATAACTATACTTAAATAATATTATCATTAGCTATTAGCAATATTATATTACTGTATGTATTATATATATAGATATATTCCCATTTAATTACAGCATAGTCATTAAATACAGAATTATAACGGTTTTTATATTTAATGCAACTGATTTTATTACTTGTACAAACCTATTATTTCCAACATTTTACTCTCATAATAAATTTAATTTAGCAAATTACTCAGAAACCTAATTTCATTTTATAAACTACATAAAAATGCAATAAAATAACGGAGATAATATATAATTACAATTTCAAGTCAAGTTTACTCTCTTTTTTTCAAGTATAATTTTCTATTTAATAATAGGTTACAATTCCTTTGAACTAAATTTATTTTTGTTATCATGCCCTAAAACAACCAGAAACTTCCTATACCTACCTATATACATACAAAAAAAATACACATACATAACCATTCCTATAGAAAATTTAAAAATAAATTACCATAAATAATGTATTATAATTTTTCAACAAACAAAAATTTGTCTTGTAACTTAATGAATTAAAATTAGTTTCCTATGCAAATCTTGTCTTTGTGTGTAAAAGTTTTTCGACTCTATATATCGTATTATAATAATAATATTTTTTTTTTGTATTATTATTTCAATGAGGAGATAGCACCCTATTATTAAATTAAATTAAATGATGTCTGCATATTATAACAACAAACTAGATAGATACCACCCAATTAGCAATATAAAAAGAGGCGCCGTAATTGAATGAAAGTGTTTCGTATTTTGTAATTAACTCAATTAATGAGCGTAACATTTTAGACACAGACAGTTTGGATAACTAGAAGCGGTATTCTGTGTATTGAGAGATGAAGATTATAAATTTATATGTAAAAGAAAATAAATCATTAGTACTGTTTCGGTTTAAGAGGAAACAGCAATAAATTGAAACAAGATTTATATAAAAAAATAAATACTTAGGTACATATTCGCTGAAAACATTAAAATCCTAACAAAAAGACACCGACCGAAAAGAATGTATTACCAAAAATAGAAAACGAAAAATTACAAACTCATTTTAATCAATACTGGCTTACGTGTTGGCACTTAAAGTCAACACTAGCCAATTAAAAATGGTCGCCTTCAATGTGGAATTTCATCTTCCAAAAATTTTATTCGAAGAATTTTCCAACAATACAATTCAAATCATAATTATATAATAATTAATTTGTTAGATTCACTAATTAAAACAACAACCTCAACAATTTGCAATCAACAATATACAAACCGAAAAAAAAAGACAAGCTAATTAATGACAATAAATGCAAATTGCAATAACACCTTTAAAACAACAAGACAGTAAGCATAGAGAAATAGATACAATAATAATTTATTTTCTTCAATATTATATGACTTATAAGATTTGTAATTTATTTGTTTTCTGATTGAAATTCCTTATGAAGATAGGAGGAATATAATTTATAAATATATACATTGGGTATAATAGTAAAACGTTCTAAAATGAATGCAAATTTAATTAGTTTTTATTCATATCAGAAATAATAATGTATTTATGTATTAAGGGTGTGTGTATTCATAGTGTAAAATGATTTACTACTTTTTAACCGTTATTATGTACCAATACACTATCACGTTTATTGTTTCCAACTCTTACTTCAATGACAATTATTATTATCAAGTTATTGAAATTCTAAAGGTGTGTTTACAGCCATTTTAACAAAAGTTTTAGTTTTCATTTACAATCATTTTAATAACAAATGCACATTTGCTATTTTGTCTATATCGTTGAGAAACTGTGTTTGGAAAACAAAAATTAATGTATGAACAGATTTTATTTCTACAAAAGGTTTTAGATTCATATAGTATAACATTCGTTTTAACGCAAATACAAAAGGTATAATAATACCAACACACACAATAAGTTCGTGAAGAGTTCATCATTTTATAAATACCATATCGATATAAATATGTGTGAGAATGTACGACTATGCAACGATTTGACACGTACTTTAAGGTTGTATGATGCTTATTTTTGTTTGAATTATGATGAAAGCCATAACAAGTTGAAATTTTACGAGCTGCAAAATTGCCAATATACACTTACATTAACAATAACTATAAAAATTACCATTATATGCTTCTTTGTAGGCATGTTTTTCGTGTATATATGCACATATGTGTATATGTGTGTGCAATAATCACTGTATAATCTTTTAACATGAATTTTGACAAGTTTTTAAACACGAAACATTTCATTTTTGACGAACAGCGTAATTAATTACGTAAAATTTCGAAAAAAATCTAATGTTAAATAATTGTAGTAGAAATAATTAATGGTCTGGAGACAATTTTGTTTATTGTAACATTATGTAACAGGAAATGGCATTACTTAAACAACATTATGAAAAAAAAGAGTAGAATTTTGACTGTTTTAATTATATTCAAGAAAGTTAAATAATATGAACGCGAATTTATATATTTTGAAGCAACTTATTTCACCACGATTAAATAAAAAAAGTTTATTAATTAATAAACAACCTCCAATCTTATTAAATAAACAATAATTATTTTAACTAATGACTTTATCGTCTATTTGAAACATTTTAAAGGCCAATTAATATCATCATCAAACTTATTGCTGAAAATAATATTCTCATAACTTGTTATACATTATTACAAACAGATAAAAAAATACATGATTTTCATATTCGTGACATTGAAAAATAATAAGCCATCTAACGGAAAAGACTTTTTTTGTAAAAACGTGAATGTTATAGAAAATTGAATATTATTACTTTTATAGTTGAATAAAATTTCTTTCTAACGGATTCAAGCATTTCTATACAATAAAGTATTCCACATAGGTAGGTATTATTAAATCAAAAACAATTTAATGTACAATATGGTATTAGAAAGAAAATACCTAATAATAATAATATGTATTGAGAAAATGTCTAAAACTATTATATTTTCAAAAATGAAACTAAATACAATAAACCTATAATTTTATTATCTACAAGATGGAAATTAATTTCGATATTGATTGAATTTGACATCCTAAAATCAAATATAATTATTGTATTTATAATATTTTCTTAAAAAATTAAGAATACAAACAAAGATAGTTTTCTTATCTATCAATCATTTAACTATAACTATTCACCAGTTATAGAAAATCAATAAATTACATTCTTTTTAATACGGATATCTAGTTTGTGATGTAACATTTTAATAATGTTTATTTGTTATATTTTATATTTGATTTGACATATAGATAAAACAAATTCATAAAAAATAATAATGTTAAAGGAAGTCTTAGAAAAACCGCAAAAGTCAACGAGAGAAAAAAAAACTCGTTTTAATAATACATTATCTATTTTATGAACTTGTTCCAAAACTATTATTCAAGTTTTGCATATTCACATACTTGAAATTGTATCGAACGAGCTTTATTTAATTCGAAAAATTAAAAATCTGATTGTTTTTCAATGCTTTATAATATATATCAGTTAATTGTGTGCAAAACTTATATATTTTATATTCAGTTTTATATATCTAACAACATATAAATAACAATTAATTGCCAATTACTAAATATTCAAATCAAGTTAGAATTTTAATTGTATCAAAGATAAATATATCTATATAATATATAAATATATATGAATACGTATATATATATATATATTGTAATTTTTCAAGGGCATTAATATACATATTAAAAAAGAAATTTCAATATAATAATTTATTTATACAATCATAATAAACAATAGAAATAGAAAAAGTGAAACCTACATTTGTCACGTGTTTTTTTACGTAATAAGAAACCACCCTACAAATAGTAAACCCATTAATAATAATGTAACACTTTATAAAAATACAAAGTATTAAATAATAAGCTATAAATTATATGAAATTGACACTACATTTAGTTTAACTTGACATTATTAAAAGCCATTCGGTAAAATTAACTAGTTTTAAACAAATTGCTTACACATAGTGGCCATAACATTATTTTTTCCATATAATATATTTTCTATGGTGCAAAAAAACATAGTTATACGGCCGTCAACTATAGTTTAAATACTATTAAATCATTTACAAAATATGACTACTTGTTATAAAATACACACAGATAAAGTTTTTCCATTTTTTTTTTTTAATATAAAATTTTATAAAGTCTTGAATAAATGCTTCAAGGTATACACTTACATACGTAGTTGCTAATTACATTTATGTCAACAACTACAGAACTAGTTTTTATTATAATTAGTGAAAAAAGTTCGTCAAATGTGTCAAATAAATATCAAACATTCACGATTTAAATATCACCGGACGTCCGTTAACAATAAAAGTGACATTATAAACACATCTAATGGTATTAATATACAAATTGAAAGTGTAATAATAAATTATTGATATTATATTACATTTTTATTTATGCTAATCGCACACACTATTGTTTTAGATTAGAAAAATATATAATATAAGAGGTGTATGTAGAACCACACCTAAAAAATTAACTTGCACTTAATGTATGTAGGTATAAAATGTATACAAATAGTTAAAGTGTGATAGTTGTCATGTAACAATGCATTTAAAGCATAAACTTAGTATATAAACCTAATAAATAATTGTAATTGCATAACCATTATTAACATTAACTAATTTTATACATACCTAAATTACAGGACCAGTTTTCATAAATGAAAGTTTCTAATTTAATATTACGAGTATGTATAAAACAATTGGCTATTTTTTTATTAGTGAAACAAGTTTTTGTGTTGGTATTCATACCTCGATTCATACTTTAATTAAGAAAGTTGCATAGAATATTAAAGTTATATTTAAATTCTGAAATATTCGGTGAAACTTGTTTTAATTAAATTTTACTATATACGTATAAAACGAAATTAAAATATTAATAATTTAAAGTAGTTTAAATATGTAATATTTTTGTATAAAGTCCACAAAATAATAGCTAGAAAATAATAAAAACTTTGTTAATATTTATACAAAACTAACTTTACTAAATGTTTACTGTCTGGTGTTTTTTATATTTATGTATATAGTCTGTCATTATTGATAACGTCTACGAATTCAAACTCCGTATGTAGGTACGCCTAGTTTTCCATACTTGGACCTACTTGATTAGTTCAATTTTTGCGTTATTAACGAAATAAACAAAAAAGAAAATCTCAAATTCTTTATTTTACAAAATTGTCTAAAAGAATAATAATATTTTTAAAAATGCATCACCCCTAATCAAAAAAGGACATTTCTATTTTCTAATAATGAACCAACAAAATAAATTATGAAATCTAATCAACATTAATGTGTCAAAACACAACTTTATTACTAGTAATTTGAATAATTCATATTGCAAAACATCATCATACTTAATTTACTTTAAAATATCTAATTCTATTCGCATTTATATTGTATAATCAGCAATTTCGTCTTATCAACAATGTAGGTATACAAAAGTATATAAAATTTTATATGATGGCATGAAGAAAATTAAAGAACACACATACACTCTTACATATCTATCTATATTATACGTTTACAAAGCAGTTCATTATGGTTAATTGCAATATATCTTTGCGAAAACTATAAAATTATGTGTATACATGAAACAATCTTCATGTTATATATTTCTTTTACTCATTAACAATGCTACTACATACACAACGTTGTATGTTGAGTATTTTTTTTTTCATTCTGTTGAGAAACTATAAAAGGGAAACGACCTATTCACATGTTCATACCATTTAATATTTATCATTTAGAATGAAATAGAAGAAAAGAAAAAAAATTGTCTATACACGACATACATGGCAATTACAAAATTGCATAGCCGACTGATAATAGCCATTAAGAAAACAATAAAAGTAAATTTATGCGGGGCGTATAATTTCACAGTTTTATTTTATCTAGTGTAAATAATCGACACATTTAACTAAATTAAATATAATATACATAGTTGATATATGTATGGAATTTTTAAAAACATTCCCACTTTATCCTGGTTTACCCTACAACCATTATGGTCCACACAAAACATAGATGCATGTCACATTTGAAAAAAAAAACATGTAATGTTCTTCTCTTTTAATTTATTTACAACATTTTACTTAGACTATTATGATGAAGAAGAGAAAACACAGAGAAGAAAAAAAACAAAACCAAAAGACTCGTCTAACCTGTGGCGGAAGAATTTCTTGGCTTGTTTCACTGTTGTTTAATGCAAGCTGTAATTACCACAGATTATATACAAAACTTAAATAGGTTAAGGCACTTAAGGTACATATATACTGTTTTACAAGAAGAATAAATACCTAACAACAACCATTTTATAAATTGCAACTATAAGTGAAAATTTTACTAGAAACCTACTTACATAAGTGTTAAATTTATTTATCAAATACTTCAAATATCGAACTTTATTATAACTATTCGATACACGCATATTATGTGACTAAATACTAAATAAATATTAAATTATCTGAACGTTTGAAATAACGACTTACACACGACATGAATGTCGTTTAAATGCATATAAAGTGATATAAATAAAAAGGAAAAGTTTAATAATATTTTATTCCATTTTTGTTTAACAATTTACTTTATACGCACGCATTTGCTGGTTTAAGCTAATAAGATTTTATTGCACAGAACTGTCAAATTTTGGATTTTATTGCGCAGAACTGAATCAAATCTTGGATTTTATTGCACAGAACTGTCAAATTTTGGATTTTATTGCGCATAACTGTCAATTCTTGGATTTTATTGCGCAGAACTGTCAAAATTTGCTAAGCAACGAAACATCGTCTCTAGTGGTCTCTAGCAATACTAAAATAGCTAACTTCATATATCAAACAATAAAATTCGCGCCATGAAAATTATTTCTATATTTTAATTCAAAATACGAGTATATGTATCTTTTTCAATTAAATGCAAAAATGGAATAAAACGTTAGTATGTAACACTGGGGTAATTAGAGATTACGCTGTTGTTACATAAATAACTGTTATTTAAAAATATAAAATTTATTTAATATTAAATTCAGTTTTTTCTAAATTACCACATGATTTTTAAAATATCGGATACTATCAACAAGTAGGTATATCGCTAATGTTTTAGTTGTGCAACATGGAGGTCGTTACTTGACTCTTTTTGTTCGCAAAAGCCCATATATATATTTTATATTGAGTGTGTTGTAAAAGAGAAGATTCTATCTTGATATGATCTGGTGACATGAAACGTTAGTGTAGGTATATGGCAGGAAACGGGTCTCTCCCCATAACATATTCTTCTGATTATATTAGTTAGTTAAACTCGCCTTTTTAAAAGCGGCATATTGAACACTTTAACAAGTACATTGATCTTACATTAGTCAGTAATTAAATTCATTTGAAATTATAAACGAGATATAAACATGTACGAATAAATGTTGAACATTAAATACTGGAATATTTTTATTATATTAGAAATACGAGAAGAAATTTTAAATTAGCTTTTTTATAATATTTGACAATACAATTTATAAAAAAAATGAATATATGTACGTATATATGTAAATGCATTCAATTTCAAACTAACAAGTCATTATTAAACCCATCACACCTGGTATAATTTTACTTATTCTGAATTTTTATGAATTTCCATGTAACTCTATTGAAATTATTCGACACTTATTCATAATAGGAATTTATTTAATGGTAAAAAGTAACTAGAAAATTTACTTATCCCGCAAACAATAACAATTGTTTTCTAATTGGACGTCAACGAGAAAGAAAAGTATGACAAATTAAAATGTTTAGTTATGAAAGTATGAAAGAGGCTTTGTTTTATTATATTAAACTATGTTTCCTTTTACAGTCGCACATATATAATAATAAATATACAAAATGTTATTATTGTTATGTAAAAGTGTTAACGAAATAATTACTTTTAGATTTAATGGCCTAAAAATTAGATAATAACAAATTTATACAAACTTTTAATGGGAACTTAATAAATACAGTAATTTTTCTTACTTTTTTAATTACACAAAATAATAAGTTTGATAAACCATGTTGGTTTTTTTCTATTAAATTATTTTCAGTTCTTCTGAAAATTGTATATCTATAAATTCTATAATACTTAGTAATACAGTTTACTACTTTATAATTTGCGGTTATTTTATGTAATTTGCCGTTTTAGGAATATTGTATATAAACTATACTCATAAAAATTCAATAAAAGACAATAATTTTCGTGGTGAAACTCATTTAATTTTCATAAAAAAAAATAACTAAACGCATACACGCTATTACATATTTATTAAAAATAAAAAGAATGCTATTTCTAACGATCTGGTGCGGTTTTAAAAAAGCATACACATTTTACATACATTGTCGGTTTTCGCAACATAAACACAACATTATTAAACATATGTCTGAATTTATTATTAGCAACAAATAGCAAGTAGGTAGTATAGGTAGTTCATTTCCAACAAATATCACCTATAGGCTATAAACCAGAAGATTGTTAGCTATATATATATTATACATATATGTGTATAATGGAGGGATAGGGTTTAAAAACTTGAGCCATATGCAAGCCAACTGTCGTCGTGTGTCGACACTGAATGGAGCGTATCTGATGGTTCTAGTGTGGTTTAATTGTTACCTGTCCTAACTGATGGGTGCATTGTTAGTCAATCTATCACGTTGTCCCAGATCACCATTTAATAAAAAAAATAAATATACCTACACATATAACACCGTAAAACGAACAATTGATGATAACTTGAAACGATTTTAGTGTGTATGCAAAAATCATTAAAAACTGTTACAATTTTATACGTATTGTTAAGCGTTGAAGAAAAAAAAAAGAAGTGCAATCCAGAATGACCTAAAAAAGTTCAACGATCTGACCGTACCAACAATCTTCAAGTTGCAATTACAAAATGAGGTTTTATGGAGCAGTCATAAGTAAAATTAATACTTAATTTTGACATATCAGAAGTGTTATTAAATGTAATTTATGATGCACACCACAGAAAATCTCTCACACCCAAAACATTAATACATTACACAACAAATAACATTAAAAAAAAGTGAATTATAATAATGATACATGCTTAAATGACACTATTGTATGAAAACTAAAATCGCATCACTCATTACATCTACCTACAACATGTAATTATACCATTAATAATGTTATATATGAGAAAAATATAAATTCTTATTAGTCAGGTCGAGAGGTTTTCGTTACAATTGCGTTTGTTAATAAAAATGAATTTGCACATTATTACAAAAGGTAAAGTAATTCACAATTATTCAACAATTCGTATATAATGCAATAACAACCAACAATCCGAATTCAACACTAACTATATACATACTTTCAAAAAAAGAGAAGATAGAAGAGACGATTTCAACTTAATAAATCTGACCGCGATTTTCAGTCTCGCGTTTTTTTCTCTCTTACATTATTACAGCCAAGTTTGCATATAGTGAATTGGTGTGTGCAAGCTATAAGCTGACAAAGTAAAGCTGAAAAGACAAGCGACATCATGGAACACCCAACTCGATCGAAATCCCATTACCCATAATACAAGTCTGCACCATCTCAGCATTACAGAGTAGTACAGAGAGCGTTAAAAATGGGAAGAATTTAAAATGGAACTTTATTTCTATGTACCTATATAAGAAAGTGTAAGAGAGATAGGCCAATTGGTGATGATCGTGAATTTGCACAATTTTCATGTCGAACTAATGACAGTCTAGTTATACAGAATTTCGCCATTATGTCTTTAGGAGCCGCCGTTATATTGTTGTAAGTTTACACAAGATTGTATCTGAAAAATGGGGCGCGCAAATATTTTACGACGTGTATACGATTCTAATGCAATTCTTTTCAATAGAAAATCGGTGCAATCAGGCAATCACAAAAGTTGAATCTTTTATTGACCATAGCAAGTGGAATAAACTGGAAACAGTCAAACTTTCCTCAAATCCAAACAGCATATATGCAGATATTTTTCCATTTGTAAACAATTTTACATTATAAATAAAATACAACACAGGCTATTAAAGAATCATAAATTTTTTTGTTGCGTATTTTATGCTGATTGCATCTAATGTACTTCCTTCACTGCAATTTGCCAACTATTTAATTTCTTAGATAATACTTTTATCATCACAAAACAGCACATAAAATGATTGCAGCATTGAATTGAAAACGAAGAAAAAAATATACAAAACTTTTAACTGTTGCGTCGAACAATTTATGAAAAAGGACAAAAAACTAGCAGCTTTAAAGTATAAAATCGAAATTATGTAGCCAGACAAAAGTTTGCAATAAAAATTGAAACAGTTATACTCCTAAATAAATTTTTTTCCGTTCAACAATTGACATTTTCAATGTGAATCAACGTTGACTTTTAAAAACGACCAACTATTAAATATGTGAAGAAAAACTTGTTCATATGATCGGACCGAAACTGAAGCACAACAGCATAATATAGCCAACACAGTGCATCGATCCATTGCCTTTTCACTTCTTCTTGTTTGTTGTAACTCTTCTTCCAACAACACAACACACAGTGTGTTCATTTTACAAGTTTTTACTTTTAAAGTCTTTCACATAACAACCAATCTCTCTCTATATACGAGTATATACTAACTATAAGTATAATAACAACATATACACATATTATTGCTCAGTAAAATGTTGCATTGAGAACATAATATTATTAGGTATATGAAGAATTTTAAAGGTACAATTTCTTTTTATTGTTCAAAATTTTATTTCAGCTTCATGACTGCCTCTGTCATGCTGAAAATTGTACCATTTATAAATACCATTTTGGAATATATACAGAGAGAGAGAATTTCTATGGGCTTACATTATTCAACAACCAAAAAAAAAAAAAATAATTATTGAAATAGCGATAAAAATAAAACAATAATTATATTTGTTTCATTATACTATTAATCTTGCATGCTCATTGCTTCTGTAATGCTGAATAAAAAATATTATATATAAGAAAAAATATAACAATTACGTTGAAGGAGCACGACCGTTTCAGAAACATTCACATCATGCAATAATCTCACTTTAATTTCCATACAAATTGCAATAAACTTATATATATATATGCTTATAATCAATTTATATTAGCAAATAACATTATATTGCAACTACATAGGTACTTATATATATATATATATATATATATAACAACTACACATAATTCCAAAGAGAGGGTCTTCTTCTTCTTAATAGTTTCGTATATGCGGAACAGTGAGTTTGCACTTTCTTTATAAATAATTATATTTTTTATAATCAATTTTCCCAACATGCCTGTCATAAAATCCGACGCAAAGATAATTAAGTTATTTATGTTATGTTAATATAAACATAATTTTCAATGTTCTTAATTTCAAATCAATTTTTTCAATAATGTATATTTCCACAAATAAAAAACAATATGTTGGGATGTAGGTATAAGTGAAAATTTCAATTTCAATTAAAGCGAGTATATGTATTAGTTATACATACATCTGTATATATATGCATATGGTTGAAAATGAAATAAAATACTTTTTAAATCTGTGTAATATAATATTTATAATAAGTTTTTATAAAATATTTAACAAGTTTAATAAATGTCACTATAAATTGCATTCAAGTGTATGTGTATTTACAAGATAAAATTCTTTTCTCAACTTGTGGCAATTTAAATATTTAATTAAAATTATATTTATTTTTTTCATAAATAAATTGAAAATTTATTGTACCTATATATGCATATAATTTTAATACTGTCACAAATACTTACTAATACATTTACATATTAATTTATGCAACAAGTTCAACCCAGTCTGTAATTATCACATTAAAACTATAGAAACAATTTGTATTAAATAGATATTATTACATAGTATTATGTTTGTACATTTTATAAACAATTAAGTTGTCATTGATACTAATAAATGCATTTACAAATATTATAAATCTACACTAAATAGGTGAGAGTTAGTGTTTGTAAGATTAATGATATGCATTGAAGCTGAAAATTCAAGTAATTATTTAATATGGCAATTAAATTAACAAAAACCAAACCAATACAAGTGGAACAACAACAACAACAGCAGATAAATGTATAATAATAAGACAGAAAAGAAAACGGTTATAACTTATAGATATAAAAACTCATGAAATATATCATGAATGGTTATCAACATTAATAAATGCGTGTGAATGGAATTATCACATACTTTTAATATATCTACAATCTTTTAAATAATATATATCCATTTCATTTTAATTAGTATTAATCTTTCAAATTATAAACCGAAAATACGTTGTTTAATATTTAATTTTTTTTTAAATTCATACTCATGATATCTATTTTACATCATTAATTAAGCAACATCAAAAATACAATTAAAAAATTTGTATCAATTATAATTAAAAAAAATATAGCAATTTTTTACTCCGCCTATTTTTCGAACATATAACAAGTCTTCAAATTTTTCATATAATATTGTTCATTATAACGGTAAAGTTACTTATAGACTATGTTTCTTGAAAGAAATAATTATGTGAAAGATTAAATGGAGCAAACACCTCATAATTTATTTCTAACCGTTCATTCTATTTATTTAAATATTAGTAAATAAATTTTAAATAAAAAAAATATATTTACCAAAACGGTTCCACATCACCGCATAAAATATTGTAATAAATTAAATGTAAATTACCTATAAAAATACAATTTGCCAACTTATACATAAAATTATAACTATTTTTTCAAACAAAAATTAGATACTAATCAAATATTACGTATTAAAAACGCAACTTTATTCACACTAATAAGTATCAATCATAATAATAAACGAAAACATTTTAATTTAATAAAAAAAAATGTGTTTACTGATAAAAGCAACTGTTAAAACACTCATAAAATATTTACGATTTTATTTAAGTTGTATTTATATAGATACATATACGAAACACGATGAACAACTTATTAAAAAACATACATTTAATCAACGTTTTATCAGAAGACGAATTACAACTTACACAAATACATAAAGGTGGTACCATTAATCATAAAACATGTAAAAATTTTATGTAACAACTTTTTTCTTTAATCAATTATTACATAAAACGATAAAAGTTGTTCAATTTATGAATTCTATATACGAGTACTAGTAATAACTAATAACTAAATAAAATTAATCCAACAGTTAAAATAACAAACCTCCATCAACAACTCAAACATTATTGTATAAAGTCTATTATAATTATGCCATTCATCAAACAGTTGAGAGAAATGATTCGATTTATGATATTTAGTTAAATGTACATACTCGTACAAGTTCAATTTATTTTTCACTATTTGTAACAATAGTAACTTTTTTTAACTAATTTTACAAGATGTGGTATTGAAAATAAAGTATTGCTTTAAATGGATAATTATTAATAGGTAGAAGAACTAACGGATCTCATGTTTATTTTCCCATTTTTCTAATAAAAAACAAATTTCTTAGAACCGAGAACCATTTAAGTACAGTTCATACATTTTTGCAGTTATAAATAGGAAATTAATATAATTGAATGAAAATCATCCAATTGACTTTTTTTCCTAACATCGTAACGGCATATAAAAGAAAAATTAAATGTTATTTTATTTTTTATTATGAGATAAAATGAACCATACCAATTTTTAAAAAACACGCAACATAAATATTATTGGCGTACCTATACGATATATAAATGCAGTTTTTAACTATTATAAAAATTCTAACATCGTACTTATACATTATGTATTTTTTGTATTAAACTAGGTATACTTACAATATTATCAGTGTCATACTGAATTGTATGGCTATGTAAAATATTTCCAGTTGTACCGTATTTTCCTATTCGAAAAATATAATAATGGTTGTTTTTTGCAATTATAATAAGTTTTCTTATTGTGCATTATATGAAAAAGATAAGACTTTTCCTTATATTTACTAGTTACTATTGTTTGTCTACAACATACCGGTATTGTAGAAAATATCCAACCAAATCAAATTTTAAATATCAAAAAAAAATACACACTCAAATGATAAAAGAAAAATTATAGTGTCTTTCAACCATAAATTTATTTAAATGAAAACATTTATAAATAAAATGTGGGCAAAACTTATTTAAAATTATTTACATTACATACTTCAAATTAGGAACACTTAAACATCATTCGTAAATTCTCTAAAACGGCTTGTTTTTTGGCATACATTACAAACAAAAACCGATAAATTATTGTTGGAAAAAATAAAACGAAAAAAAAAAATTGCAACAGACTTTTGCTGGGTTTGGCAAACAATATATTAACATTCCAACAACATACACACACAAATTAAACATGAAACATCCAGATGTGGGTGCAAAAAGTCACAGAACAACGGAAGAATTCCTCTAACAAGGTGATATTTAAGTAAAAAAAAAATTACCCACATAGGTAAGTATTTGCAGATATAACATTTATGGAAAGACGTTGTTGAAGGTACAACGTACAAGTTAAGGGTCAAAAAAAAAACCGAAAGATTAAATATAAAATGAGGGTTGTAGATCATGAAAGACAATATCTTTTCAATCGAACCCCTTTATTCAGCCCTTTTACATCGTATTAAAAAACAACAACAATATATGTACCTATATGGATTTTATGTTGGTTGTTTTTTGCTAATCGCTTTCGTAAAGAGAACGCTTTTACCACCAGCATTGACCAGTATATATCTGTTGGAGCACGATGGTCGTGCACATTGTGCCAGAGCAGGTTCTCACACAAAGTTACAACCAGTGGCCCTCACTATTCACAAACCAGTCAATAGATATTGCTTCCATATCCACAATATAACATGTTACAGTTGGCCAACTGCAAATGGAAGGCAAACTACACCATGATTCTATTATATTCTATAGATGGCATTTTTTCAATATAGGGATGTTTACAATTTTTCCTATAGTGATAGATATTTTTTTTTCTCTTCCTTCTATTTATACCTTTTATATTTCTTCTTCTCTTTAAAACTATCTTTATATAAATCATTGTCAATGGAATTGAAGATGTGTCTATTTTCAAATGCATGGATCATGTGCGCAAAAAAGAGATTCAAGCACGATCCACATAATATCTTTTTATGACAGATTCATTGCCACTACCATATAAACTACATATATGTATGTATATAATAAAAGTCACAAGAAAATTTATTATTTATGGAAATGATTATAACATTTTACTTAAGACCGTCCTTGGTAATATTCAGTTGTTAATAAAAAAATTATTCTAGATTTGATAATAAAAGTTGAAAAACATTTCTGGTAACATTTTCAATTGAATGCAATTTGTAAAGATTTAATCTGGATGTGGCGAATATGAACTTTTGTTGTAAAATGTTAATAAACATCTATTTATTCATATTTCATTATATTGTCATGACTTTGATAGCGTATTATTGAATTAGCTTAGGAATCCTTTTCTTATTGACCTTATCAAAATGGAAAATTAGCTGTTACCATATTAAAACATATTGCAATATGTCGCTAAAACGGCAAAAGCGTAACCAATATATCACAAAATCGTGAAAGGTAACTTATAGAATATACTTTTAACATAAAAGGTTTTATTTAAATTATATTCGCATATATAATAATATAAAAGAGAAAGACAATATTTTTAATGACAGTATATACTATTATTTGAAAACAAACAAGATAAATACCAGGATATACATATAGGAATACTTGGAATAAAAGACCAAAGATATACAATAAGTTTGGAAAATAATGAGCGAAATTGTAAATATCAAAACATCAACGTAGAGAGTATATATACAAAAGAGAGTGAAAAAGGTTAAAGGTCTGATAGGATCTTTTGGGCAATTGCACGAGAGGTGCAATAAAACTAATTAATTCGCACACTTTAAATATATTTCACAAGCGAACATTCATTTCACCAACAATGATTCCAATAACTAGATTACAACTGCCTACATCACGAAAACTGCACTTTCGAAAATTAACTATATATAGTTCTTATACACGAAGAAGAGGAAAAAAAATGTTTAAATACAAATTAAAGTATGTATATGATGAAGAAGGCGGTTTGTAACGCACTGTAAGAAAATGTCAAATTAAATTTAACATAAATTATTACATACAAAAGGTCATACACTTTATAATAATTTATGACGTTCACTTCAACATTATTACACTAACAAAGACTTAATGATCAACATATTAAACAATAATCGATTGAATTAGTCATTATATGTATACAATATTTTCATGTTTCCTGTATATAAAAAGCCATTCAGTAATTTTTTTGACTAACCAATTAACACTTTTTAACTTTCAAAGTTCAATCGAAATTTTTAATTTGTCGAAAACTTTTTTTATTAAATAAATGATTGTTTTATATTGAGGACACTATTATATTTATAATGTCAAATATATAATGTACATAAGGTTTTTCATTTCAAGTTATTGGAATAGTTGTTTTTCGAGAATCGGCTGTCGAAAAATTTTCATTTCAACTAAAATTTTTAAAACTTTTAAATAGCCATAAACTTTTTATTAATGATCGGATCATAATAAGATTTGGCTATTATATTAACTAATTATCCCTTTATTAATTGCTTTTGACTAGAACCTTCTAGCTGCACTAAACAAAAAGTGGAATTTTTCCATGAAAATTTGAAAATCTCTTACTATAAAAATTAAAAATTCAGTAATTTTAAAAAATAAATAGTATGTACTCGTATATGGTTTAATGAAATAAACCAAAAATTATGTAGGTACATACACATAGGTACGAAAAACTTGTTATTATTGATTTTATTATCCAATTCAATATATTTAATATTATTATGAAATAAAAAGTCATTAATTGTCGTTCTTAAAAACCTTTCACGACCAGTTGAGATAGCCATCTTTTAATACTGTTTGCAAAATATTAATTGAAGTATCATTACAAAAGAAAATAAATTTGAAATAAAAATCATTAAAAGCTCTTACAGCGCGAATAAACGTTTTTAATACATAAAGATGTGAAATTATTTTATAGATATGAAATTTAAATAGGAAATCATTAAAAAGATTCGTGAAACAAACACTTCAAACAATTCCCATTATCTTCATTAAAACTAATGTAATATAAGGCGTTTCTTGTTGTTTTTGCAATTTGATCAAAAACATTGATATATAATAATAATTTTACTTATTTTGAAATAAAGAGAAAATAAATTATTTTCACCTATATATTATATATCGATTTTAAAATAAAATAGAAACTCAGTCAAGCATTTGGCACGTTTCTGGTCCATTTGAAAAGTTGTACCAAGATATTTATTATTTAGAAATTTGTTAATAAAAAATTAATTTGCAAGAAAAAACTTGTTTATGTTTAAATCACAAATCCATTTAGATACTGTAAACTTAGGTATAACATAGAAGTAATATTTCATTACGTATTTAAAACAATTATCACTGAATTTTTAATGCAACTAAAATGCAGTTCTAGTTCGTCTGAAATCTACCGACTGAATCCAAGTATCATCAATCAAGCAAATGAAGCAATTCAAAGTTGAATAGGTCCATTATATGTATATGTATACTCTATATATATAGGTATATGAATACTTATAAGCAAAGAACCCGACTGTCTATATATATTTCATTAACCAGTAAATAATTAGGTGTTTACTTGCACAGTAATTGTTTCTTTTTAAGTATGTCTACAAAAAAAGAACGACTCCTATTCAACAAACAAAATTATATAGTCCTATAACGTATATTTAACATAATATAGGCCAACCCTACATCCTTCCAATCACGATAATACATATTCCCTATATATATATTATATACTCGTAAAATACATATATGTATGCGTACGTACATATATCCATTGAATTCTATTGTATATGAAGTGGTTGTAGTTGTAACATAATGTTTAAAATCTTATACATACACACATATACATATATATGTATGTATATCAGCCATTATTTTACAAAATCACGAAATCACCGTGGAAATTATTGGTTGGATGGACAACTAAAATTGATGCAATGGCTTCACTATATTTTATACATATATGTATAGAACAAATATGTATATAAAAAAACGGCTTTACGTTCAATATTCGTAGGGCCTAGATTGGATTGCGATGAGGAGGGTCAACGAGTCAACGAGCACTTGTTTGTTTTAGGTTTCTCTGATAATTATACGTAAGCGATCACGAGCTCACCCGCCCAGTGCTCTCAACACATCCGTATTATATGCTAAATGCTCAAGTCCAGCTCAGATCATAGACCTTTCTCATCATCCACGGTACCATCCATTGGTAATGGTATATAGTTTACAATTTTGCTTTTCCCAAAATACATTTCAGATCCCTCTGATAAATAATAATTTCATTTTATGTAATAAAAAAAAATCCTGAAATTATTCCATCATTGCAAAATTATTATGTGCAAATATAATTTTAAATACATTTTATATTTTATGACCATTAATAAGACAATTAATATACCCGCATATGTATATCTAACTTAAATATAATTTGTAATATTGATGTAACAGAAACGTACAATAAAATAAAATTAATGTTAAAATAATTGTGTTTTTATCTTTTGCGTTAAAATAATTTACTGTTTAAAGTTTGCACTTTATTTGACAATGAAAACCATGTACTTAGATATAATCATCAAAGGCCATTATTACATTGGAATGCACGAGTTTGTGGGTTCAAGTAGCACAAATTCAAGCCATTGTCAATATAAAATCTAATGTATATAGGAACTGTAGAAGGAAACACGCTAAAATAAAGCAAATGGTCCTATCTAGATGAATATGAACTTATAATCGGGCATCAAACGTAATCGTTTTTTAAAAAATGTATGTACTATATATACCTAGTACCAAGTAGTTAGATATTCTTGTTGTATTTATATGTTTTGGGCTTCGTATATGTTTGTAACTTAACTATATAACATATAAATATGTACAGAATTCTTTCTTATCTCATGTATCATATAAGCATGTTAGTTGAATATGAATTTCTATATTTGCAATTGAACTCACGATATTGAAGAAGACATGCAAATTCTTTCGAGAAAAAAAAATCATTTACTCATGTTTATAGAATAACAGCAAATGATTAATTGATCTTCAATAAAAAAAACTATTGATTTATACTTGTATAACTTTACAACCATTTATGGTTGATAAAAAAATAATAGTATGTATGAACACGAAATGCTCTTAGGAAAATTTTTGAAATAGATATTCCGAAAATTATACAAAAATGAATAAAACAAACGGAAAAAATTATATTTGTGTGTTTACAAAACTTACATAGAAAAAATAATTTAAAATTCGAGCTGCTCTACAATTTCAGGCAATATCTTTTGCTGTTTTAAATATGTTAAACAATTTGTTTTAAATTTGCCTAATTACCTACTAATATTCTATATTCCATGGTATATAATAAATATAGTTAAATTTGTGACAGTGATGAGTAAATGTAACCGTAGGAAAATTGTACTGAAAATAATAAGAAACCATAAATCTTGCAATTTATAAGACTACATATATATACTATATATAAGCTACAGTTATGAAAATTATATATTAACATAGCCCAACTCAATTATGGCAAATAATTTACAAGCTGCAATAAACAACACTTGAAATTATCATAATTATCGTATACTCTTGTTAACTCGTGACGTTTATAATGTTAAGATTCGTATGGAACACGTTTTTGGACTTTTTGGACAACAACATTTTTACATATTTGCACAGAATATTGATAAATTTGTACAACAAATACAAATAATGAAATTCAATATTCGTTTAAAACGAAAAAAAGCACGTTTTTTGTCTATTAAACAGAGCATAAAGAATATATGCAAAATAAATTCTCAAATACACATAATACATAATATATGTATGAGTATTGCAAAAGAACAGTTTTTTTTCTATATATCCAGTATATTAAAAACAAGAAGAGGATAGTATAAAAGAAATATATACGCGCGTTCAGTCGTGCGTATAATCAATGCCTAGATTCCTTATTCATAGTATGAGGACTTAAGAGTTTTGATTGTAAAATGATACATTTTAATGTTTTTATAGAACAATACAAAACCCATGAAACATGGCCCAGTTTGTAATATGCGGAAAATAATAATTTTACTAAAGTTTAAACATTATTCCCGTATCAAATACAAAAACGAAATTATTCTTATTGTAACGGTTGTACTTTTTTTACACAAATAGTAAAAATGAACTGTTTATTGTATATCAAATAATACACCGTATGAAATTGTCTTTTTTTTACTAAGCAATCCAATTTTTCCACAAAATAATCAATCGCATAATCGAAACACTCACCTGCAACAGAAAAAAAATAAACAACATTAATAATTACGTTGATTTTCATCTTAATGTTAGTTATGTTAATATGTTAGTACAAGCAATTTTAGTTGTAAATATATTAATTAAATAAATATACAGTAAAAGAACGGCAGCAGACTAAAAGCCACCATTTACTTCAAATATAATTTAATTACTAGTAAATCATCGAATGGTTAAAAAAAGGACTGTTTAAACAAATAGTATAAACATTGCAAACAACATAGTACAACAATGAAAAAATGTCTATATCCAACAACTGGTAATTTATATTGACGTGTCTAATGTACCAACCACATATCGCATATATATGTATGTATATACGTTATATACGTCATGTAATATAATGTAATGTGCGTTTAAAACGTTTTAAGAGAAAATGTTCAAAGTTGGTGTACATTACAGTGGTAACGATATCGGGTTAAAGGGCGATATGCCGGAAACAATTCACTATACTATAACCGTATAAATCTGTACACACACACGCCCCACTGTATCATATTTATATTTATAATATTTGTAATAGTAAAAACACACCATTGGGTTCCACAAAACAATTTTACTAAAATGATCGATGATGACGGCGATTGATTTATGCGTAATGGTGGAATTTCGAGTGAAACACGGGGCTCAAAAACTGTAAAATGTACACAAGTAAACATTTCATGTCAAGGTGTGTCATTCATACAGTTTTAGAAACACCAACAAGAAGAAATAGATATTTAGTTTCACTATAATTATTCTACATTGTCGACAAATGCATTTAAAATGGAATGTTACACACAGATTAATATGAATATATGGAAATATAATTTATATTACACTTCAAAAAGATTTTTTTATTTGTTTTCATGTTAAAAGGAATAAATTATTTCAAAGATTCACATTTACAAAACCAAAAAAATTATAATACGTAAAAGTTATTTTCCAATCCTCTTACAACACTTTAGAATATATACATATAACGTACAATAGAAACGATAAATAATAATTTATCAAACAAGAAACATATCCGGAAGCGAAGTTTTACTTCTATTGTGAATAAATCAAATGGGTTTTAGAACACAGTTGAAAACAAAAAGGATTGGACAATGTATTGACAATCATGTACCGTTATATAACTACAAATACAAGTTCTATGGTACATCAAAAATGGCATAAGGAGAAATTGTATTTATTTATATACAAACAAAAAAAAAAAAATCATATACAATTTATATTATGTGTAGGTACTTCAATCAAACAATAATTACATTAATGACAACAAACATGCAAATTCATTAGCAATAATTTCATCGATGGGCACATTAATCAAGAATAACTTCGTAATGAATTACAAACTTACATTACTGCTTTCAAAACGGAAACACCATTTACGTACATCTTGGGACAAGTGCACATAAATTCAAAATATATGCTGTTAAGGGCCGATTCCAACAGAACAATTTTATTTCGATTTTTTTTTTATATAACAAATTTAATATATTGACAAATTTATATGAAAAAAGCTGGTTTCCAGTATATTTTCCACAGCCAAAATCCTACCTGACTACATTATATTGAAAACTAGAAAATTACATATTACAACAGTTCAAATTTGAAAATTAAATAGGCACGTAATATGTATTGTCTGAAAACAATAAACACTATATAAAAAAACTATCAAACACCCATTGACTATATAATATAAACACGAGCTTTCGGCAATTTTAAACGACAGACAGGAAAATTACATTGCTTAAAAAGTTGAACGAAAGACGTGAGCATCTGTCTGAATAGATTCAAACAGAATTACATATTTAACTAATATTTTTAGCTTTTATTGTTACACTCTTATTATATTACTACCTAGTCTGTTGTCGTTAATTTTTTTTATAAAAAAGTTTTTCACAACTTTTCAACACATACAAATAATTATATACAATTTCGTCAATGTAAATTACATATTTTGTGCAAAATATTTGTTTTGTATAAAATTGTATAACTACAAGTATTAACTATACCTTGTTACAATGGAAGAAATTGTGGAAAATTTTTTTAAAATATATACACCGTCAGGATATACTTCAATGGTTATTATGTACTATTTGATTACAATATAAAAATGTATAGTAAATAATAATTGAAAAAATTCAATAGATTTCTTAGAAATTGAGTGAAATATTAAAAAAATTTGTCACGCGTTCTCCGGTAGCACTCGACCAAAACGCCTCTTTCAGGTCTCTTCAGCACATTGTGTGCGCATCTTTTACTCTTTCTTTATTATTTAAAAGGAATTTATTTCTTTTTATATTCTTTCATTTTAGAAACACGGTCAATCTTTAATAATTTCTATGGCCAGACAGGCATCCATCATCATTTACTTGCAAAGAAATTCTTGTCCACTGAACTCGCTCTCTTTCTCTCTTACTTCTTTTCTGCTCTTTTAATAATAAGCAAACATAAAACACTTTATTATATAAAATTACTAGTATATAAATCACTATAATTATAATAGGGATACAAGATTAAATCATATGTGTCAAGTATATTTAGAATTATCACCTAATTAAAAGTTGCAAAGAATTATTTTTACTGTTATATTTCAAATGTTTTATTATTTTCATTGCAGATGAAACATTTTTACATAGTAGTATATATGAATGAAGATGGTTTCTATCTATTTTTAAAATCTCCAGACAAATAATATTAAAAAAAATCTAAAGATTTTTTCCATTCTATTATACACAAAACATAATTTTATTAAACCTGCAATTTTATATAATATAAAAACATCTTGTAACAAAAATAATTATCATTTTTCTTATAAATTCACATCTGCATTTCAAACACGAATATAATAATGCTTACATTTTAAAATTACAACAACAATAAAAACACTAGTTATATTTCAATGTGAATCAAGTCTATAAATCTACAATGCATTATTTTAACTTTTCAACACTGATGTATAACGACCAAAATGACTATCATAATATTTTTCTGTTTTTTTCTTTCTTATTTAATATGGAATTGATGTTGTGTACTGTATATTATCTTGATAGCAATAACCAATTGCAGGAAAGGTTGTTTGGATGCTATACATATAAAATATACAGGGTGATTTTATATAAACTTCTGGGCTGTATAATTATTTTACAAACAAAAAGATATTTTAATCCAATTTTGGATTTTAGAGTCCAAGTTACGAATTTCGTACAGTAAAAAAATTTATACAAAAAATATTAACGTTTCAACGAAGTTTGAACTTGTGTTTATTATATTAACAATATTTAAATTTTTCCACTGAATTAGCTTGAATTAGCTCCTTGTAAAATTTTAAATTAAAAATTTGGTTAAAATATCTCTTCTAGTTTTTCAAATAATAATTAAAGTGTAAGATCAAGAAAAATCACCCTGTATAATGTTGTTGTTTCGTAAAAAAGAGAAATGGATTTGTTTATAACGTTGTTTGTGCGAAAGTATACTATATTTAACATGGCAACTTCGAAATTAGCTATAATACATTGTTGTTGAATTTGTGTCGTAAGATGTATAAGATATTCGAATGGAATCCACTTTACAGAGGCGGGTTGCTTATATTATTATTGTTATTTCATTCTTAATCAGGTAGTTTAACCAAACATTTAAATTTACTTAATAGTGGTTTATGGGATTAGTCTATAAAGATGCATTTTTCCATCTCATCTATTTGAAATAATATATTTGTATAAAGTATTTTTCCTGTATAAGAGAAATCCCACGTGACTTTTAGATGAAAAACTCTAAAAGGAAAAGTACTACATATACTTAAATATATAACCCTTATATTTGACACTCACTTTACTGCAATCGTAAACTGTTTCGCTATATTATTAATTTACATATTATAACCTATTAAATTTTTATTACATACTTAATACGCCACGTAACTAAATTATTATGGGTATATTCTTTACACAAAACAGTTACAACATTATTTTACAATGAATAAAATTCAATAAATAAAGTTGTTTCAAAATACATACACATATGTATAGATTTGATGACGTGTTAATTATTAATAATTATTATATGTATATTAAAATTTCAACAAAAAATCGTTCCCTATATAATATGTAATTAAATAAATACACAAAACCACATATACAATTTAATTGATGAAAAAGAAGCAAATAACGAAACACACAGTGTTTCCGGCTAAGCCCTTCGTGTATAAAACTATAGATGTAGATTTTTGTATAGTTAACAAGATTGTTTGCTTGTTAGTTAACATAATTTGAAATTGAGTTTATTAAACAAAATTTTCTTTTTCTGAGAAGTTATTTAACTTAATTGTGTTATTATTTCTCAATGTATGTATATTGCATGACGAACATTTTCAGAGAGCATTTCATTTATAGACAGAAAAAAATTTACCTTTAAAACTTACACATATAAAATTAAAGGCGTTATTCAGAAGAATAAAAACGACATGGAGGATCACAGGTAATCTACATAAAATTGTATAAATTCCAAAATAGAGGAAGAATTGTATTATAAAAGTGTGTGTTTGTACAAGGAATAATTTTTTAAATTAAATTATATACCGTCTATAAATAGCTACTTAAACATAACATAAAACTCCTATTATACATTACAAATTAACACAAGAAAAATAGCTTTGTTTATTTTTTCTATTATGTGAAGTGAACTTTTAATGTCCAAAAAATTTATGATATTCAACTCAAATATAACATACATATATAACATATCTTTCACGCTCTCTGACCATCGACAATTAATCCATATTTACATGTAAATGAGAAACATACTGTATGTTATACATTTATGTATTTAAAATTTAAGAATATTAAAAAACGAAAAAAATACATCAACCTTTTACATATTGCTGTAGTTGCTATAAGCATGCCCTTTTTGGCTTCCAGCTGTTTAACGCCCACTTTTCAAACCGGATATGATATTTTATGAGCTTATTTCCAAAATCAAATTTATATAACATGCATTTCTCTTTATAACATTTACAAAAGCATAAAACATTCACCTTTTCGCTAAAAGGATTTTTTTTGCCAGAAGAGTTATATGGCAATACATATATATAAACCTAAGTGAATTTAGATCAAGGCTAATTCCTAGTTACTTACTAACAATGTTTACATAAATTTCAAGTCATTAATAATTTCAATGATTTCTATTTACACAATGCAAAACTTTTGTTTGTTCCGACATATGTATTATATGAATTAATGACATAAAGTTTATATAATGCAAAACCAATTTAAAATGATTTGATATGCATTTATTAAACTTAGTCATTTCCATAACTGCTACCACTATATAGTGTACACCAATAACCCAGTGTACAGTTGAAACAATGACAAGTTTGATTAATATCTATTTAATGTATACGATATAATAGGAAAATGAAACTGTACACGAAAGGTACATGGAATTTTGCAATCAAAACAACAAATGTTCTTGTAAATTGCACCGCATGTTTTTTTTTTTTGCTTCTTATAAGAAATATTTTGTAATCAAAAACATGTTAAAAAGCTACCGGACAAATCTTTACACGCAAAATGTTTCCATTTTTTGTACTATTAAACGTATCATTACATATGTAAATGTAAAACCTATCGATTTTAATGCAAAAATGTGGAATAATGATGGAATAAAACCAAATACAGATTAAGAAAAAAATCGTTACCAAAAAAGAAATAATAGAATATATAATTAAAATATCGGTTACAACATTTTTTTTTTTCATTTATCACATATGGAAATCTATTTCTTTCAATATGTGAAACTGATACAACAAAAATATTGTTTAAACAATTTGATTGATCACTTTTTTGGAACAAAGTGAAAGTGGAAAATATATATAATAAATTTTTTTTCTTTATACAAACCTAACGTGTCTGGTATGTCCTAAATGAGTTTGCAAAGAATATTATTATCTAGTAAAATAAATGCAAGTAATCTAAATTAGAAACCAAAAGTTTCTCAATAGAAAATATGTAGTGTATTGTTCATGTAAAACACCTGTTGTAAACGCCCTTGTATTAATAACAAAACATTTAATATCAATTTTTTTACAACACTTTTCCATCATATATAGGTATAAAAAGAAAAAGTATGCCCGAAAGAACTTTATTTCAAGAAAAAAAAATATTAATGGTATAAATTAATTATGTATTTTATATGATGTGTTTATTAACATCAAATTTTCTTAAATGCCAATCATTGTGTATGGTTCTGTTCAGAAAACCTGACAAGAGTGTCCTATCCAGATTGTATGCTGTGAAAAGAAAGTAAATCAATGTGTTATTACTCACCATTAATCACTCTCTCGCTCCAATCTTATAAAACAGACGCATCTTCGATAAATATTATATTTAATATAGCAATTGGAAGATTGTAAATATTTCAACAGGGCCGCCCAAATCGTGTATTTAGATCTGACTAAGCATTATTACCACCAAAAGAAAACACAACTTTCTAACCCCCCAAAAAAAATATTTACAATAAATTTAAATTTCACTTTGTACACGACATTTAATTAATTTTGTTGCATTTTATTTTTAGAACAGTTTATTTCCATAAAAGCTCATTAATACTTACAAATGCAAAAAAAATTAACTCGTTACGCAAGTCGTTTTACTTAGAAAATATCTGAAAAACTAACCAGTTGTAATAATGAAGCAACAAGAAGATACAATTAAAAATAACAAGACCAATTAGGTGAATAAACACAAAAATACCAATATAATGTAATTAAATTGTTTAATAAGTGTTTATAGAAAATAAAAGCTAACAAAATCTATCTATTGGCATAGCTTTAAACTACACTATATAGACTATATGTATACATATAAATATTAATTTTAAATTACGATAGTGTATTCCAAGCCTTTTATTGTCCAACATAATAATACAAGTATACCCACATGAATAAGTAAATTTATATTATTAATTAAAGGTGTAAATTATGAAGTTGTTTCGAAGTGCAGATGACAGAAACTCTATAGGATGTTCATTAAATAATAACGTAATAATAATATAACGAAGTATATTCGAGTAAAACTGAAAGCGTACTTTTTCAGTTTCCTTTTTAATAATTATAAAAATTCTACACTTCTTTAATTTAATGTTAAATATATAAAACAATCCAATTGTATTATACACGTACATTAACTATGGAAAATAAAATGTTTTTTTATTACAATCCTAATGACCAGTTGAATGCCTTTTTATACACATAACATTGTAAATTTTATGATATTTTATTAACAAGCCATGTAACACTCATTATTCTGTTTTTTATTTAATATTGTTTGTGTAGGGTTTCTACTTTTAGAACAGGAACACATAACGAAAAATACAAAAAAAAACAAATATTATTAAAGATCAATAAAATCGTATATTTATGATGTGTCTTGCAAAACATTTATTACTACCACTTATATTATAATAAGAAAACATAAAAATGCAAATCTGTTGATTTTTCTTAATAATGTAACATTCATATATGGAATTTATTAAGTACAAGACAATAAGTAAATAATTAAATAAATTTATTGCCAAAAACATATTTTTTTATTCACACCAGTTTTATAAAATAATTCCAACACAAAACTGAATGTTATATTTAGAAAATTTATTAAATAAAAAAACTTGCGCACCAGTCATATATAAATGTTATTGTAAGAAATTTCTCTTGAAGATATTCATCACATCAATAACGATGAACAGATTGAATAAGATACACAAGATGAAAAATGAAAGTCGTCCTTGAATTTGACCACGAGTGTCAAGGATATTATATGAAGTTGCTAGATATTTAATGATTATTATTAATATAATTATTACTTAACATTAACAACGCAACCATATTTTTTTAAAAATCTCATAATGTATGCACCATTAGATTATGAATTTTTCAATAAAATATTAACGCACCTAAATAGATAACATATCAATTCTAGATAGATAAAATTCATTCTTCGGAAGTATCTAACATAATATAGATAAGTTGTATATTTTTGCAGCAATTAATTACCATTTTATTTATAAACTTCAATTATAATCCGTTTCAGTCAAGTTGTTATATGGAGGAAAAAGGAATAAATTTCATTCTATTGGCAATTTATCGCTTATGTATATATATTATACACAATTTTCGTATTTTTCCTTTTTGTGTTTCTTCATATTATTTTTTTCGACCCTAATATTTATGCATTAAAGATGAGCGATTATAAATTCCACACGTTGACAGGCCAAGCACATTAACATTTAAATAAGAGGTTTTTATCTCAGATGATTCGTTCCACTACACATACACACACACACACACACACTATACATTATATACATATATGTATATGTATATACACCAAACTAGTCATTAGCGCAAGCAGATTAATTACGGGAAAACTTGTCATACGGCTTGATAAGCTCTCTAATAGATAATTACGCGACTGCTCGTTATTTGTTTTAATATAATTAACAAGTTACAATTATAATAATCATATACCTATATGTATTATTGCATATGGGTGAAGATAAATGAAATGCAAGTGCAATTTTACCTATATAAGTATATATATATATATATATGTAAATGTTGTTTCGATTAACATTTTATGTACATTAAATTAATGTTCATTTGACTACATTGACAATATTTTTATCTATATTATTTTCAAAATGCATGAGTGACTCAAAGCACTACCACTTTATTTTTAAAATTCTGATGAGTAAACAGGAAAATTATTATTATAGAAAAAAAAAACACGAATTTAACCCTCACACATTTACGATTCAATAAAAATTTTTATAACAATTATAATTATATGAATAATATTTTCATTAATAATAAATGTAATAATTTTAGCTCTCATCCAGTTTATATGATTAATTTTAATAGAGATTAGATTAAATAAAAATTATATTTTATGTAATAAAAGGTACTTATATTATAAAAAACTTAATTATGTATGTATAAAATTCAGTGAATTAAATACCCGACCTCCAACAAGGTTCAAAATATTAAATGTTTTTAAAATATAAATATAAAACCATTATTCACCACTTCCCGTTTTATGGTGTGCTTCGAAAAATTAGATCTAAAGTCAATGCCATTAAAATTTTCTCTAAATTAACAACATTGTAATGAAAAAATTATGGAGCATGATGTGTGGGAGGAAAATTGTTATAAAAATCACCTTGTTTACAAAATGATTTATTAAATGTTTGATAAATCTTGTTGCACGAACTTCCACTGAACAATAATAATGATTTTTTATTACATCCTTTCAGTTATTACAACATATATAAGTTGCTTGTTCAAAAATGTGATTTCTATCGTATATTTTTGAAAATATTTTCCATAATTTCAGGTTTGGTAAATTGCCAAACTGGACATGTGACATCCGATGGTCTAGTTTATATTTGTGTTTTGCCTGGTACTTGTCAAACCAATGGCGGTGGTACTGGGATTGATCCAAGAATTGTAACACCAGTAAGTCAAATATTACAATATTTCTGATAATTTGTTTACACTTTTCGCATCCTTTCATTTTCATTCAACTATATTGTAGACTTGATTTTACGTTTTTCACTCTTCTAGTTCTAGATTCGAGAGTACCAAACCTTTTCTAAATTTATTCCTTTACAGGTAATGTTTTTTCCTATTCTTAAATTTACAATTCTTCTAAAATATTCGTAGAAATACAATTATTTTTTTCACTGCAAATATATAATTCGTAAAACATTTTTTTTTTGTTAGGGTAACAATCCAGGTGGTACGACTTCATGCCCCTCTGGTTACGTGCCTTGTTATGGTACTGACACCCAATGTGGCCACCGTTACGTAACAAATGTTAATACAGGTGATGGCCAAGCAACAGAAGGTGCTTATCCATGGCAGGCATATTTAAGAAATTCTACAAACTCATTTGCTGGCAGTGGAGTACTTTTAGATGAGTACCATGTTCTAACAGCCGCTCATAAAGTACAAAACAGTGTGTCAGTCAACAAATCCTGTCAATATTAATGAGAATATGGAAAATATATACGTAATTTACCTTTTAGATCAATTCCATCATCAGTTACTGTTATTATGGGTGTTTATAATCCAAATGCAATGGTAAATACCCAAACTAGTACTGTTGAAACAATTACACTTCATCCACTTTATGATGCAACTACATTAAAAAATGATATTGCTGTATTAACATTATCAACACCAATTGTACTGGGTGTACAAACTACAGTTAATACAGCATGTCTTCCAGCTTCTGGAGCATCATATATCGGACAAACGTAAATAAAATATTAAAAATCACCCTAAAACTAATTTAACAAAAAAAATTTATTAAAATATATGATTTAGTTGTGTTGTCTCTGGTTGGGGCCAAACATCATTCACATCAAATGATGCACCCACAAATCCAATGAAACAAGTATTTGTAACAATTGTGGATTATTCAACATGTAGAACATCTTATGCACAATCTGGTGTACTTGGATCAAATGTGGATGTGTATTTGGATCCAACAAATGAAATTTGTGCTGGTGGTGAAACAAATAAAGATGCATGCACAGTAAGACACATACTTAAATATTACTTTAGTGGAATTTTAGCAAAACAAAGCGAGTTCTCTAATTTTCTTCCAGTGTTTAAAACTTTCTATTAAAACTAGTTAAAGAAAAATTTAGCACGTTGTTTGTACACAACGATAAAATTTAATGAATCACTCTTGAAAATTATCCACGAATTAAATTTTTCCATTCTGTTTAACTATAATTGTTTATCGTATTGTACAACAATTTACAAATAGCTATTTATTAATAATAATTTAATATTGAAATGAAATTATAGCAAGATGGTGGATCACCATTAGTTTGTCCTGATGCAGCTGGTAATTATTATGTGGCTGGATTAGTTATTTGGGGCAAGAATTGTGGTCAAACTGGTGTTTATGGTGTTTACGTTAATGTACCATCTTATACAAATTGGATTCAAACTGTTGTAGCTAGTACTTAATTAATATAATTAATGAATTAATTACATGTAAATAAATATGTATATTTAGTATAAAAGTAAACGTATGCAGATTTATTTTAAAGAAATTACTATAAACTCCTATTTCATTTAATCTCATCATTTCAAGTTAAATTATTCATAATTTTATGATAAATAAATTAAATTAAAAAAAAGATGTATTCCCGGATACACACTTAAAAAATTGATAAAATTATCGTTGGTATTAAATGTATAACCATTTTTTGGTAAACAAATTTCCCAGAATTAAATATATCATTTAATAATGTAATAACAACCCTAGAATAACAGGAAACCTTTTGTGAATTTGATTAATTTAACACTTATTTAATTTATAATAATTAAGAGGCCTCCAAATAGTTTTTTTAAATATAATGGAAAATAATCATACTTTGCATATAAAATATATACGTATGTATTAATAATACATACAAGTATATACGAATATAAACTTTGATTTCGTTATATGCAATATGCAAATAAAAATCACATCAAGACATTGCCAATTAAATTAATTCTGCAGTTAAATGTAATAATTATAAACTATATAGGAATTGTAATAATGGTCTTCATTTCCTCAAGAGTCTACTGTTTTGCATAATAGGCTTTACAGATGATTACAGTGTATATAAATGTTATTCCAGTTACTTAATAAAAAATACCATATACATATTAATTATTAATTAAAAATGTTTTTAAATTCATATTGTATTTAGCATAAAAGGTTAAAAGGTAACTATTTCTGGTCTTACCATTTGAATCCAGAAATTGTCTAGAAAATGATATACATTGTGATCAACATAATTTAAATGTTGTTCCACCAAAATTAAACCAAAAAATACAAATTACATGTCTTTTGTACTATTCTAATTAAACGATCATTATTTTAAAGGAAACAATCCTTCAAGTTTTGTTGTTTTCAAATATTTTATCTCGTTTTCCATAGTCTTAAGATCAACATGATATGAAACTCATTAGTCTCGTATATATGTCATATAATTATTATAATTTCGCGTCAAAATCGTCAACTCCTTAATGACTTAATTATATTGTATACATATATAGTTTTTATATTTGATGGGTTGATTATTTTTACGGCTCTATTACAAACAATGACTTTATTTAAAAAAAACAACATCTACATATTATATTAAATGTTTATTCTTCTTTTTAAAAGTTAAATTGGCCATGGAATATATATTTAAGAAAAAATAGATATAAAACTTCAGACGATATTTATGCAAAGATTCATTTTAAATTCAGTGGTATGAGAAATTAAGAAACAAAAACATTTTTTTATATATATAAAATATAAATATGATATATACATAATAAAAGAATATAATAAAACCAACAGTTTTATTAATTTTAATTTTAAAATTTTGCAGTAAAATCTGTCGTCGGCACTTCTTTGTGAAAAAAAAACGTACCTTTCACTTTTCTTTTACTATAAATTTAAGATCACCTTTTATGTGTTTCATTTTATATAAAGGAATCCGGTGTTCGGTATCTCAAATATGTTCAGAAAATAGTGCAAAACCGAGAGAGGGTTGCATTTATACTTTACACAAGAATAATAACGCCTTAAATATTCAATATAAGCTGATTGTGTTTGTCTTTCTCTTTTACCACCCTTATAAAATAGCGGCCCCTGTGATCTTTTCATCTAATATATTATATCACATGGAAATTCTTCATTTAATCGGCCAAATCCGTTTGAAATGTAATACTTTTCTTTAACATTTAGACAGGATGCGAAGATATTTTTATAAATAATATAGTTAACCTTTAATTATACTCAAAATAAATATATTAAACTTGCTAAAAAAATGTTCCACCCTAAATATATACCTTAGATTCGATCATTAATTTCGAAACAAGCCGTCATTAAAATTTATACAGCTTAAAATAAAAAAAAATTAAGGAATTTAGCCATGGTGTTAACATTCCACAAATGCCCAGTCTTGGAAAACAAGTCCGGTTAGCACTAAATATAAGAAATGCGGTCCAATTTTGGTGCTTTTTCTAAATAAAAATATTTAAATGTAACAAATTAATGTGTAATTGACCACTGAAATGTTTTATTAAAAAAATATGCACTAAAATAAATAAAAAACGAAAACCAAATGCGAATCTGAGGCAAAAAAATAATCCAACTTGAGGTGACATATTTTAAGATTGATTTAAAAGATCTTAAAGATCTTTGGATCACATTTAACCGATTTAATATTATACATATAAATGTATATGTAACTGATCCATATAAAAGATAAACAAAGATTATTATTATTATTATATTGTGAGACCGGTTCGGAAGTGATGGTATTATATGAAAGACATCATTAATTAATTTATAAAAGTCATAATCAGTAGAGTCGGCAACTTTTCAACATCACTACTCACTTGAAATAAATTCTACCATATGAAATATTAAAAATGGAAAAAGATGACCTTATATACATTAAAAACACTTTTTATTTTTCATTTTTAAAGGCCACAATATCATATTAATTAAACACTTGTTACAAAAAGGGGAGCAGAATTTTATATTTAATGTTTGCGACCACACGCAAATCATCTAATTAACTACAATCTTATCAGAATACAAAGGTGATTCAGTATTCATAATTAATTAATAAAAGTATTTTAAATTAAAAAAAAAAATATCAACATACGAATTCAGTTAATAAAAAGAATTTTTAAAAATATATATTGCAATTTTTTAACGATAAAACAACTCAATTCCCAATTTATAGCATGTTGAACGGTTGATATAAGATTGATCAAGAAGTTCTTTTGTGAATATTCCAAGACAATAGTGGCTCCACACGAGTACTAACATCCACAACCAATCAATTATCTACGCTATATTGTATTTTATCAATTAGATGCGGCCCGGTTCAGATAATGCCACTGTCGTCGCTCAGCCGAAACAATCAACTTTTTACACCCCATTTTAAACTGAAAATATTATCTGTTTAACCAAATAGATTTAAAAAACCAAATTCAACAATATATAATGTTATATTCGTATTTCAGACAGACAATTTGCAATCAGTTAATTTTAACGTTTGGAAATAATTATAATATTCTTATTTAAAATTTTAAATGATATTAAAAAAAAATAACGCGCCGATGTGCCCACCTCTTGGGCGGTGTGGAAATGGCACAATAATTTTCATTGTTATTAAATTAAAATAAATCTTAAACTAGTTTGTTTATATTATTTTAATAAATTTCAATTTTTCTATTAATAAGATAAGTTTAAACAATTTTTTCAATTTTAGGTGCAATTTTATTGTTAAATATGACATTAGACTCATTTGTGGAATATTTAAATCATACTCGTATCATAAAATTTTTAACCACGTTCATGTCCTTTTAAATTTTAATTTAGCTTACAGAATAGATCCGAACAACAACTGAAAGAAAAAAATCAACATATGTAATATGATAAAGTAATAAATAGTAAAAAGATACTGAAATCTTGATGATGATTAAAAGTTGAAATACAATAGCCACAAATCAGTTGCAACTACATTCAAACTAATATTAATTGGTTGGGATATTAATTAGTACAAGCTCTGCAGGAATCCACACTGTTGGTACTTAAACTATATCCTATACTATATATCGATACAATCACCGTTGCACAATACTAAATAATAAAAACAACTTTTTATTATTCATAAAATACAATCTCATGCCTTATATTCAATATTTAATTATATAATTTTTTCCTATCAAATTCTTTAAATAATCCAGAATATATATTATCATGATTAAAAATAATTCCATAAAATCATCAAGTTTAAACTTTAAAGGCACACACACACACACACAATTTCTTGTTTTCCTTTATTTTTTATTCTAGACATCATCGATATTGTATAAATTCATATTATTATAAAATAAGAAACAAAAATATGTGAACAGGTATATAACAATCAGTATATATATAAAATCAATGCAACAGGGCCCCCATTATTGTTATTATGTATAAAGGAATTTTGGAATGGAAATATTGCATGCAGCCCGGATACTTCAGAATTTGGCAAGTATACAAAAAGTTGTAAGCCGGTCACGGTAACGTCTCTCACACGTACGTAATATAATAAAAGAATAGGTTGAATAACTTGCTCTCCAATGATTAACCATCCAACAAGCACCTGAAGCATTTTCAAACCAATCATGAAAAGATGATACTTACAAAAACAAGCGAATATTTAACAATCAACACATTCAGTCGTTTTTCGAAAACCTCATTTTAAACAAAGGCATTTGTTGGAAAAATTTGTGAACTAGTCAAATATTTTTCTACAATTAAAATGTTACATTTATTTATCGTTCGTATTTTTAGAGATTACAAAAAAAAATATGTATTGTATATAATAAAAACAAAATGTTGAACGAAAAATAAACGAATTTAGAAATCGTGAAACGACCATACTTATCAGGCGACTTATCTCTGTTGGATCTGGAGCCTCTGTCGGATGTTGGATGACCAAATGAAGCGCTCATGCGAGAGAATTTAAAATAAAAATAATACAGTGCAAAAAACTCATGGAATTTATTGGGATGGTGAATGGATTATGCTGTTCTGTTTCCATAATTATTACATTTCAATAAAGTCCGTCTAAATTCTTCGATGTAAATAAATTTTCTTTCATGTATATTTATTTAATTAAATTCATTGAATAAATACTTTTCAAAAAAATTAAACTGTAAAATTGGTTGCCTAATGATTAAGCTTAAAGTAACAATTTTTCCATACCTGTTAAATGATTCCCAGTAAATTCAAAATCGTCATCCTGGTCCCAATGTTTCAGTGATAAAGTTGATAGAGGTGTCGCATTTGCAAACTCTAAATTAGCAAAATGCCAGTCTAATATCTGTCGATCCTTGGATGATAGGTAAACATCACTAAAAAAAAAAGAATTCCATTATATGAACTTTAATTAATATTTCAATTTAATACCTTGGCGGTGAATTTTCTAATTCTTTCAATTTCTCTTCAATTTCCTTTGCTTGTTCTTGTAACTGATCCCATTCAGTTGCATACGCATTTAAATCCCTTAATGTACTTCTATAAGCAAATTCAGTTTGTACATCTCTTTTTTCAATACCCGAATATTCTTTCATTTTCAAATTTAATTCTTGCATTTGTTCTTTAACTACAATTAATTGTTTTTGATTCGTTTTCAATTTCTCTTGCAACGTAAGCATTGCTTTTAAATGTTGTATTTGCTTTTCTTTAACATGCTTCTCTTGTAATTTTATCACCCATTCAAGAGCTTGTCCTAAACTCACAGGTTTATTTCCAGCATAATTAAAATCTAATTGATGCGATAAATACGATGTGGCTTCTAAAAGTCGATTAAATTCTCTTTCAACCATTTCATCTTTGTCTTTGTCAACTGTTACACCACTAGACTGATACAATGGACATTTCTGTCTTATTCTATGCAATTCCATGTCGATTTGTTTGCTTAAAGTGGTCACCGGATTACCACCTAGGCCTGTAACAACCATGGCACCTAAATCGGCAATGTAATTGCCTTTTCTAAACGTTGCAATACGACCACCGACGCGATCACGTGCTTCTAAAACTATCACTTCTAAACCAAATTGTTGTAATTGTTGTGCTGCCGCTAAACCGGCAATTCCAGCACCAATAACGATAACTTTTCCATACTTTTTTGACGGTATTGGCTTCAAACGTTTAAATATACCGAAATTAATGAAGCCATTACGTTCAAGAAAAGCGTGCACTCTTTTTAATAACGATACGTCACTGTTAAACGGCGGTTCGATTTTTTCTATAGCGTGTTCAACAATTAACTGTTGTTTTGGATTATCTAACCACATTTGCAGAATTCTATTACGTATATTTAGGTAAACTTTAACAGTTTGTAAAGCCGCTTGGGCAATATCCGGGAAACAAGCTGCCTCCGCTGATGTCATTTTATCAAAAGGCATTCTACTTTGAAAGGCAGCACCCTCCAACCCTGAGAATAGGTCCTTGATTATGGGATCATCTAATTCTGACTCAGGGTCTTGCTTTTTATCATCCTCCTTTTTGATTTCTTCTTTCTTTACTTCTTTTTTACTAGCAGCTTTTGAAGAACCAGCCGCGGTATTTAATTTTTTGTCAGGATTAATTTTTGGTTTATCTGTATTGTCCGATAAATTACCTTCTTCTAAATTATTATATTTTTCTTCCATTTCTTTATATTCTACCTAAAAGTTTCATAAAGATTTGTAATTTAAAATAAAACATAACCTCAAACTCTTATTAAACAACATTCAGAGTTGAAATAGAATGATTTGTTGAATAAAATTCTAAAAATAAATAATATGATACCTTCACTTTTTTTCTTCGGCTCATGTTGTGTATTTGATTTTGCAATTATTTGATATATTTGCAATTGAATTCGAATTAAATTGTTTACATTCGTAAATAAACAAGAAATACTGATTTAGTCGGAATTATAGGGACTTTTGTGTTGCACCAAATTATATAAAATATGTATGTACTTTCAATTCAAATAAGCCCGGTTGATGCTTGAAAAACTTGTTTTGATGCTAGTTTATTTATTTTCTTTTTCCCTTCAAAGAATAACAACATGCTTATAAAAAGGTATAATTCACAAAACGATAAAATGCAAATTAATTAATGACACTGGAAAGCAAATTTGGAACCACAAACATGAAAATATGTTTTTATAAAATATGATGATTTTATGATTAAAAATATACATATTATTTCAAATAACTTTTTTATTTTGTCTAACAAACAGAGAAAACTTTGTTTATTCATCGTAAAATAAATAAGTGTAGATACCAAAAAACATTAGAATGTAGAAAGGAAGATAATTCTTTAAATTTTAAACAATTACTAACAAATTATATGCATATAAGTGGTTCGTTTTGTACCTAGATAATTATAAGTACATAAATATTTTAATATTTATATAACTGGCTAGAGAAAACTAGTTTACCGCTTTTGTAACTTAAATATTTCGTCCTTCATCCCATCCTACAGGACACAATTAAATTTTATCTTTATCATAAGAATTGTTATGTTTATGTTTATACGATATATGAGTATAATACACGTGGACTTTACTTCAATATATGCTGTATGTGTATAATTTTCTATAATTTCCATTTTTAATATAAATATTTAAAATGTAAAACGATATATAAAATCAATATGTACAAGAATAGGTGCCAAATTCCTCAAGTTCCAATAATTAATTAACACTTTTAGGACAAATACATTCTTTATAAAAAATTTTTCAACAATTAGCATTTAAGAAAAACAGAAACATTTATTTCCTTCAATATCGACTGATTTATGAATAGTTTTTACAAAATATGTGCGGTTTATTATACAATCCATTGCCTCTTTTCACCGCATTCCTATTATTTATTTAAGGTGAATTATTTTTCCGACACTTGAAATGTAGTACAAGGTTTAACAAAGTGTGTAGTGTAGAATAAATGATAAATAACTTCTTCTAATACAACAATATGTATAATATCGATTATCGAAGAATTTACTGATAATTTTTGACTATTGCAAATCTATTTTTATTTTTTATTATAGGTATTTCATTCTAATCAATTGAATTCAAATATCGACTCGTGTGTTCTTTTAATATTGGTCTGAAGTCTTCATTTAAATAACAATTAAATCTAATTATTTCCAGTAATTATTGATATAAAATAGAAAAACCGATGCTTAATTTATTCTTAAATACTGATGCGCTTATATAATATAATTAATTGAAGAATTTATCTATGTGATCATCAATATTTTAATAATTTGCAAGGATTTTAAATAAAATGGTCCAATATTGAAATTTCTAGGACGGGGTTAAGTCAAGGCTAGTTCCATAAAAAATATAGTCATTTAGATATATGTATGTATTAAACTAATTAAATAGACCAAAATATTAACCAGTAAACAAACAAATGTTTTTCTTTTAAAATTAATTTTTGTATACAAATACTGATTAAAATGTGCACAGGTATTGTAATGATAATGAGGAAATATTGCCGATGAAAATGATTTGGAACGCACGTCATTTTATACATGAATTATGATTATGATATAAATCAAAGAAAATATTTTTATGTTAGCTTTCAATAAGGTGCTAAAAAATAGTACCAATAGAATAATAAATGGTTCATTGTACGTCAATTTAAAATGCTTTGTATTATGAAATTAATTAAGAAAATTAGTCACACATTTCAATAGGATTTTAATGCAAAAATGGACAATTGATTGGAAATGGTTTGGTTTTGTTATTACATAATAAACGTTACATAGCGTTAATTTTAATAATAGTTCCTTAAATATTTGCAAAAAATTTGAGAACGATTAAAAAATTCTCTAAAAGACTATAAGTTATTGATATCAAGAATTTCAGTAATACTTAATTTTAGTATGTATAATTATTAATTACATATAATATTAAAGTATACCTAAAATTGTTGGAAAAATACACCCGCTTTTTATGCATTGTCAGAAACTGATAATCTGATTAAGTCCAAAATGTAATCTTTACAAATAAAATCGTAATCAGTGTAATTATTTATCTAGATTTGTGTTTGTAAAACACGAATTTTCTGTCTAGCTAGACATTTTATGAATTATAGGTCTTCCTAAATCGTATGATTTCTTTTCAGCCTCGTAAATAATATTTTTTCGACTAAACCTACCGATAAATTTTTACTTTACAATGCCATTACTTTATAAATATTGCGGTCAGATAACGTTTAACAATAGTTTAGTTTGAGGTCCGATACGATGCCGTTGTACGTGTGAATGAAAACGCTAAATTATAATTTTTTTGACAAATCCACAATATCTTGGATCAGTGGTACATTTTTTCAATAAATTGGGCAAACGTTTTAAGTGCATTTTCGAACAATAAACATTTCTTTGGAAAAATTTAGTTCAAAATGACAGGCAGTAGTAGTGTTGATGGTTCTTTGGATGCGATTTTAGTGCAATTGGGCGATTTTGGAAAATATCAGTCGCTAGTTTTTAGTTTAGTATGTTTTGCTGTTGTTTTACATTCTGCCACACATATTGCATATGTATTTACAGCCATGGATTTAGATTACAGGTAAATTTGAATGAAAATGTTAAAATTTAAATAAAATCAATGAATTTAAAATATTTGCATAAATATTATCAATAATTTATTAAAGATTGTTTATATCTGTGCATATTTCCTATAATTGATAAGAATATCTTGTTTTGTTATAAAATGGACCAACTAATCTAATATTAGTGATGGGCAAATTTCCGAAATTTATAATTTGGAAATATTTCTGCCGAAAGTTTCGGAAATGTTTCCAGAAATTTCAGGAACATTACAATTTTATAAATTTACACGTCAACTGATTGTTTTCTTAAATTCTTAGCACCCGTTAAGAAAACACCAAATAAGGTGTATTTAGTGATAACGGTTTTATAATTAAATAATTTTTAGAAAATATTAATTTTTTAAATGACCTTGGAAAAATTTGTAGCGGTAAAAATTTAACGTTTGAAATTAGAAATTTATCAATGTTTCCATTTCCGAAACATTTCCATTTCAGAAATATTTCTGAAACGGAAATATTTCCTCGCCCATCACTATCTAATATTATTGTAGTAATCCAATTTAAACTTCTTTAGTTTAATAGTTAAATTTTATAAAGCATAAGTGGCACAATATATAATTTGTAAATATAATAATTATTATTATAGTAAAAATTTACTTATCAAGGAAGTCGTTTGAATAGTATTTTCATAGTACGTATAAATCTTTCTACTGGACTTTATTATTTACATTTATTATAATAAAAAACTTTTTTTGATAAGATGTACTTAATAACAATTAAAAATATCAACAGAAACTAATGCCTTTTTATAGATGCGAAATTCCTGGTTGTGATACGGAAAATTCTACAGATTTTCTTCCTGATTGGTTGAATAATAGTGTCCCATTTAAAGACAATAAACCAGCGAAATGTGATCGAT